>JASAMZ010003540.1:0-18453 GCA_030248115.1 Linhomoeus sp. GSCO2_2
AACGTATATTCGTTTGAATTCAGGCTATGCTTAGGCTCGCTCTGTGCCCACAGTCAACAAGAGTCAGTCGGCGTCGCAGTCTGGCGGGTCGAAGCTGAGGCTTAACGCGACCGGTGACCGACTTCAGGGCTCGCGGAGCGCGCCCTGAAGTTGGTGGTCGCGCTAAGCCTCAGTTTTCGACCCGCCAGGCGCGACGTCCACCGAGTTTTAGTGCAAACTGTAAGTGGAATAAACACTCCTCCATATAATTCACCTCCTGCTTAGGCCGGCTGAGCCCCTTCCCTGCTCTGCCCTGTCGCGCAAACAGCGATGCATGACCATTGCTGCGTGCCATGAATACGCTCCTCCACCGCGTCAAGTCCAGGGGAATACTGCCGGAGGAATTAAAAGCGCAACATGCCATTTAAAAGCGCGTTCTGCCATTTTAAAAGCGCCTCCTGCCATTTCCGAAGAGCGGCAAGCAAAAGCTGTCGTGGCAAATTAAAAGCGCTAGTTGCCATTTAAAAGCGCTTCGTGACTTTATTAAAAGCGCAAAGCGATTTATTAAAAGCGCCCAAAATCCCCACCCAAAGAATATCGCTTGCACCGTCTCTATAAGGTGGCTCTGCTGTACTTCTGGCTGATTCAAAGGGTGGCAGTCCTATTTTCGCCGGAATTTCGTTTGCGGCGCAATAGTTCGTCTATTTATGCACAAACTAGCGTGTTATTCACCAAAATAGGACCGAAAAAATAAGTGAACGCGCGGCAGTCTCCTCCAGGCCTTCAGATATCGGACGTAGAGCTGTCTCAACAGCCAGCCCATGTACTCGCTCACCTCTCTGGTGATGGTCAGAAACAGAGGGATATGACAAATGGTGTAAATGCAGGCGAGCAGGCACCCCCCCCCCCCCCCTCTCCCCCCCCCCCCCTCTCCCCACCCCTTGTGTTTTACTCGGACCTTAAGCACTGAGAAGTCCCGTGCGTCGTCAATCAAGTGCTAGCCGTAACTTCCCGTTGCAGAAGAATTTTTTGTGTAGTGTGATTAACAGTAACATGGCAAGCACACGTATTCAAGTGCATATGGCAGTATTCCTATGGTCTGATAATGCGCTTGTGCAAGGCTCTGCTGAGTGTACATCGCTAAAAAGCTTAGTTTGGCGAAATAGTCGCTCACGCGGCTAAAATTGCCTACGCGAGCACCGCCGTACTGTTCATCATCAGTACTCGAATGGTCTGAGCTGAGATTCGATTTGACAGACTCGATTCCAACAAAGCTTAGCATATAAAAGCGCCCATTTGTCTTTGGATTGTGGCAAAAAAAAACGCTCGACTTGGCGCAGTGATTGTGTCCAGTACTTCGGAAACATAGGCAGTCCGTTCGCACGGCTATCGATCATTGGTTGTTTTCGTAAGTGTTGGTCTTATGGGCGCTTCTGTCTACTCGAGTCCACTCTCTTGGCCATAACGACTGTCAAAATGTTGCAAGCAAACGTTGTGAGGATGAGTTGATTCTGTGCTTTGTTTGGAACCAGTACCTACACCAGCAAAAGAGAAGGTGAGTAGAAGCAGACTAGTGATGGCAACCGAAAACTGGGTAAGTACTTACCCAGTTTTACCCAGTTTATTTTAACTGGGTATACCCAGTTTTTACCTACCCAGTTTCATTTCAGCGTACCCAGTTTTACCCAGTTTTACTTTTACCCAGTTGTTTTGCTGCGTACCTAAGCAGTTTCGGGTAGAAAACTGGGTACCCAGTTTTACTTACCCAGTTTTTACCCAGTTAATAAACTGGGTATGAAACTGGGTAAACCATATTTCGCAATCCTATCACTGACGAGTTTGCCTATTTTCCATTTATGAGCATACGTGTAACCGGGGGGGGGGGGTATGGGGGGGGGGGGGGGAAGCCCCCCCCCCCTAGCCGCAAGTGTACCCCCCCCCATACCCCCCAGGTACTCCCCTCCCGCCTTTCCCAAAAGACCTCCCCTAGAATTTCAAAAAAATTCGCCTGCGGCCTGCGGCGCTATATTTTGGACGTTTTTGACCAAGACTAAGCGATTTTTAGCACTTTTTGGCCTGATTTTTGCAAAATTTTTTTATTTTTTGGTACTTTTTCGGCAGAATATTTAGGTCATTTGACCCCCCCCCCCCCCCCCCCCCCTCCAGAGGCCTCAGACCCCCCCCCCCCCCCTAGGGGTCCTATACCCCCCCCCCCCCCCCCGACCCCCCCCCCCCCTGGCCGGTTGGCGCTTACACGTATGTTTATGAGGTGGTTATTGTCTAACGTGACATGCAGTGACCAGCACAAAACGTTATGTAGCAGCTGTTTAGTGTACATAGATGTCATCGAATGCGCAGAGACTTAGGCGGTGAAATACGTGACTTATCCAAAGAGCAGCAATACTATGAAGTGGAAATGTTTGATTTTTGAGCGAAATGTCGCAGAATAGTGAGTCGCTACAAGCAGGGCCACTCAGGTCTGCATTCTGCTAGACCTCTGTTGGTCTGATCTCAGAAGAGATGGTTCGCAGTTCGCACTATCTCTGTAGGGATAGGCTTCATACATTTTGTGGTCCCCTACTAGGCACCTAATACCAGCGAACACTGACCGTTTTGTCACAATTGCGCCAGAGGTCTGTTGGTGCAGTATTTGATGCATTGATGCGCTAAATCAGAAGCGCTGTTGTTTCAAAATTTTCCACCTTACTTACCCAGTTTACCCAGTTTATTCGACCGTACTTACCCAGTTTCAACGAAAACTGGGTAAATTTAAATGAGCAATACGTGGAATGAAAAGCAACGCTACAAACGTATTGCTCCCGTAGGAGATTTCAGATAGATCTAAGGTCATTTGACATAGATCCAAAGCAGTTGGATGTTGTGCCCCTGCCAGTGCCTGCGAATATTTTGGAGTCTCACAACGACAACTCTGTCATGAATGGTGACACTGTAAATTGCGTTTGCCGCGAAATCAAACGTCTAATTACAGTGGATGGTGCCGTTTGTGCTCAGAATGTACTGGTGCAGCCGATATTTGCGAAAATATCTGGAATTTAGTCATCGGCCAAAGTTCTAAAAGCAAAGATGCGAAACCGCGTGCTCTGATGGTCAGTTTAAGCTATAGATCATCGCGAACCGACAACTGTGTCTAGAGCTAGAGCGTTTACAGACTGACAAACAAACAAACAAACAGATGGACAGACTTAGGCGCCATAGTATATAGGACTAGTGCCTTTAGCCCATAGGTGATACTGTATATCTATAGCTGAACACCTATGGAAACAGAGCCATTTGTATCGACCCATGGAAATCAGCCACTGCTCACAACATGTATTGGCCTATGGTTCACAGCCAATGCTCACAACAGTCCATAGGAGATTCTGATACATCTAAAGTCATTCGACACTGTGCCTCTGTCAGTGCCTGCTTTTGTAGGGTTGCACCAGCTCCCATGTCTCAGAATACACTAAAGCTAATGCATGGATGCTTGCATTTGGCCCATTGGAGATTTCAGATAGATCTCATGTCTTCTGACACTGTGCCCCTGCCAGTGCCTGCATTTACCATTGCGCCTGCTCCCATGCCTTTGATTACACTGAACTTTGCATATAGGTGTTTGTGTTTAGCCCACAAGATGTTTCAGATAGATCTAAAGTCTTGTGCCACCGGACCCTCGCTAGTGCCTGCATTTATCATCAAACCTGTTCCTGTGCCTCTCTGAATACACGTTGGAGTCTTACAGAGACAAGTTAGTAGTGATTGGAGACACGACAGTGCGAAATTTCCACAAAAATGACCAGTAGGCACTCTTTAGTGCTCAGAATGTACTGTGCAGTTGATATTTTCATGAATTTTGTGTAATTTAGTAATTTGCAAAAGTTTTAAAATAGGAGGGGATTCCTTCCAGCCCACGACAGTCAGTTTAAGCCATAGATCTCCAGGATCCGTCAACTGTGTCAAGAGAAAATGGCCGGACAAACAGACAGACAGACAGACAGACAGACTCTATGGCGCTTAGTATATAGGACTAGAGCCAGCCCGTAGGAGATACTCTATTGTCATAGTCTATGCTCAAAGCGTGTAGAAATTCTGCATACTCAGGGACCCCATGTATTGACCCGTGGCACCCAGCCACTGTTCACAACAGCCAATAAGTTAGATCCAAAGTCATTTGACACTGTGCCCCAGCCAGTGCCTGAATTTATGGTTACACCAGCTCTCATGCCTCAGAGTACACTAAATTAAACTCACCGATGTTTCTGCTTAGCTAATAGGTGTTTTCAGATTGGTCTAAAGTCGTTTGACACTGTGCCCATGCCAGTGCCTGCATTTACCATTGCACCTGCTCCTGTGCCTCTGAATACACCTCAGCGTCTCGCAGCGATAGCTCTGTAGCAAATGGTGACACAAGAGAACAAAATTTGCTCGAAATCGACCTACTGTCACTCCTTAGTGCTCAGAATGTACTGTGCAGTAGATATTTTTGTGATTTTTGTGGAATTTAGACATCGGCCAAAGTCCACAATAGGAGACGTTCTATTCCAGGCCAAGGCGGTTCTTTTGAGCTATAGATCACCAGAATCTGTCAACTGTGTCAAGAGTTATCGTGTTAACAAACAAACAAACAGACAAACAGACAGACACACTCTATGCCGCTTAGTATATACACACCAGAATCTGTCAACTGTGTCAAGAGTTATCGTGTTAACAAACAAACAAACAGACAAACAGACAGACACACTCTATGCCGCTTAGTATATACATGTAGGACTAGAGCCTTTAGCCCATAGGAGAATCTCTATGGTCAATAGCATATGGGTAATCTGCAGAACATGAAGGAGATACAAAAATCATCGAATTCAGTGCACTGCAGGACAGTACAGTTAGATCTCAAGTCGTTAGACCCTGTGACATTGTCAGTGCCTGTGATTAAGATCTCTCCATCTCCTGTTCCTGTGAATACACAACAGATGCTTGGGTTTAGCCCGTAGACAATTGGCTTTAGCCCATAGGCATTTCAGATAGATCTCAAGCCATTCGAGCCTGTGCCCCTGCCAGTGCCTATGTTTAGGATCGTGCCAGCTCGTGTGCCTGAAATACACAGAAGACTCTTGTGTTTAGCCCATAGACATTTGTGTTTAGCCAATAGGGCATAGACGAACTGAACCAAGGGCTAACAAAATAAACCATTGTCTTCTTATAAGGATTTGCGACATAGTTTTGCAGTTTTTAAAAATTACAATTTCGAGATATTTTCAATCAAAATATAGAAATGTCAAAAATCGACTTTTTCACCTGATGATATAGCGGCGAAATTTCTTCAGAAATTGGAAAGAGTATTGACTGCGGATAATTTGCAGCGCAAGAGAATTTTTTGCAAATATGGAATTTAATAGAAATACGCGATTATTTGTCAAAATTGCACAAATTGACCAAAATACAACGTCATTTATTGACGAATGTGAATGCAGAAATGGAAAGGCCGTATGCCAATAAGAATTTGTGTCATAGTTTTACAGTTTTAATAAATTCCAATTTTAAGATATTTAGAATTAAAATTTTAAAATATGTCAAAATCGAGATTTTCGTCTGATGGCAAGAACAGCTGTTTATTGACTGTTTTATGAATATGTTTATTGAATGTGCACTCAGAAACAGAAATGCGTACGCTGAACACAGGAATTTGCTCGCACCAAACTTTTGGCAAGTTTTTTTGTTGGATGTGACGTTTTCACACAGGTAGGAAACATCAGATAAACGGCGTCGTATCATGCCGATAACATATAGCGAACGCGGCGATATCACTGAGCTTCAGATCAGCTGTACAGACAACCGTATCGTGGGGATAGCTGCGCTTGGCATTAAGGTACACATTCTCAAGATACTTTCTCCAGATGCGGCTAACGATGTGTACAAAGTTCACTATACTGTTCACCAACATTTGACAGACACAAAGTGTTGGTTGAACTTTTTACACACACAGCTTGTTTCGATGTGTATATATACAGATGACGATGTGTAGTCAGCGAACTTTTTTGTCCTGCCGAAGTAAAACACATGACAGATGGCGTCAGGTAGAGTCGATGTCGCCGATTGCGGATCCGATGAGATTTGCTGTTGCTAATTTCAAAATGAGTGTGGGTGTAACGTTTGAAGTTTGAATTTTTCCGACAAATTATCTCTATTTGCAATGTTACGGTGCTTACGGGGCATATCGATCGTGCGGACGTGCTAAAGCACCGTAGTCTGCTGAATAGACACCAACTGAGAGTATAAGAGTGCCGTTTTGAGAAACGCTGTGATGCGACAGCATGGCGTAGGCGGGAAAGCCGCCGGATCGCGCACAAACGCCGCGCACAAACGCTATATACTCCACACTTTTTTGTGGAGTATAAAAATCTCAAAATCGAGATTTTCGTCTGATGGCCAGAACAGCTGTTTATTGATGAATGTGCACTCAGAAACAGAAATGCGTACGCTGAAAACAGGAATTCGCTCGCACCAAACTTTTTGCAAGTTTTTTGTTGGATGTGACGTTTTTTCGATGTGTATATATACAGATGACGATGTGTAGTCAGCGAACTTTTTTGTCCTGCCGAAGTAAAACACATGACAGATGGCGTCAGGTAGAGTCGATGTCGCCGATTGCGGATCCGATGAGATTTGCTGTTGCTAATTTCAAAATGAGTGTCGGTGTAACGTTTGAAGTTTGAATTTTTTCGACAAATTATCTCTATTTGCAATGTTACGGTGCTTACGGGGCATATGCGGACGTGCTAAAGCACCGTAGTCTGCTGAATAGACACCAACTGAGAGTATAAGAGTGCCGTTTTGAGAAACGCTGTGATGCGACAGCATGGCGTAGGCGGGAAAGCCGCCGGATCGCGCGCAAAAACGTGCGAGCCGACCGAGGTTCGATCCTCGGCGACCATTTTGCTTTTTTGCTGCGCTTTATTCTGGTTTTGTCATTTACATTTTGACGCCTAATAGGCAAACAATCATCAGCGTAGCGGCTTCTGGTTTCTCCACGTCAGCAAAATTTTTTACATAACCTTAAATCTCTGTGTCCGATGCCACCGGTAGCGAGGTTCGTTTAAGACTTTGCCTACGCTCACATCACCACCCGTCGATTGGCACCTTGTCACACGATGGCGTCGATAACACCCAGCGAAGTGTTGGCGTCCGTTTGTGTTGCTGAGTCATTGTCGTAGTCGCGTCCGGTTGCTCCAAAAGTGGGCAAAGTTGTTTACCGCGCCTCAAAGCTCTGATAGTTGTGTTCAGACGCTGGCAAGTTTTCATCTTTGGCAAGTTTTTTTGTTGGATGTGAGGATTTCACACAGCTAGAAGCTTTAGATGAACGGCGTCGTATCATGCCGATAACATATAGCAAACGCGGCGATATCACTGATCACTTAGATCAGCTGACCAGACAACCGTATCGTGGTAATAGCTGCACTTGGTTTGTAGCAGACATTCTCAAGCTAATTTCTCCAGATGCGGCTAATGGTGTGTATTATGTCCACTATACTGTTCACCAAAATGTGACAGACACAAAGTATAGGTTGAACTTTTTACACACACAGCTTGTTACACAGGTAGGAAACATCAGATAAACGGCGTCGTATCATGCCGATAACAAAAAGCGAACGCGGCGATATCACTGAGCTTCAGATCAGCTGTACAGACAACCGTATCGTGGGGATAGGTGCACTTGGCATTAAGGTACACATTCTCAAGACACTTCTTCCAGATGCGGCTTACGATGTGTACAAAGTTCACTATACTGTTCACCAAATTTTGACAGACACAAAGTATAGGTTGAACTTTTTACACACACAGCTTGTCTTAAGCAAAAGCGGTATTGTGTAGTTTCGAACAACACTGCAGTGAAAGTCAAGAAAACAGCTGGTAATCTTCTAACAACAAACTGCTTTCAATAGAAATACTTGCCTCCATAATAACAAAAAAAAGTCCTTTCAGAACAAATGAGCCTTTCATTGGTTGTCTATGGTTCAGTTAATTTGATCGCATAAACTTGACACTAGAAAAATGCAACCACGCTATTTGAAAGTGAGAAATCTCTTGCTCTTTCCGTATGGACGTGTAGTTGAAATTTCAAAGTAGCGGCTTTGTAAATGTGCAACTATGGCTTTAACATAGTAGGAAGCTTTCCTTGGTTTTTGTTAACGTCTCGCTTAACTGTCGACGACCGGCGTCCAAATAGTATACATGCGCCGTTGAACTACAAGAAAGTGTTTGTTGTTTTTGTATTTTCGAAATGTTTTCTGCAAAGACATCGTCAGCAAGACGACACAATCACAAGACAGAAGTAAGAATTCAGCAAGACAGCATCAGCGTGTAATCGACCGCCAAATACAGCTCGCTGTCAGCAGCGATGCTTGAAAGCTGCCCATCTTCTGTCACCAGCAGCAAGAACGGTTGCGTGATTTTCTCCTCTGTTCGCAGCCGTGTCACTTCGTTCTCGGCGGATATAGCTCCCTGAAAACAAACTCAGTTGACTTTGTTACTTCTGTTGACTTTGTTGACGTCCTTACTTTTCCTCTCAAAGTTTGCTCCTCTCTTCCAAGTTCTCCGAAATCGTTGAAAGAAAAGATGAAATACTGCGTCGCGATTCTGGCTGTCGCCGTGGCGATCGCCGCCGTGGCCGCCCGACGGGGCAGTGAGATGCGCCACCGCAGGCAGACGCAGTACGCTGAGCGTGGACGACCACCTCCGACGATGCGGCATCGACCTGCGACCCCTGCGCCACGTCCTCTTCGGCCAGCGTCTCATCAGTGACGGTGAGCAACTGACGAGCCTGCCACCTCAGTGGTAATCGTTTGATATTTCCGCGCCTTGTAAAACGGAGTACCGCTTTGTCAGTGGGGGCGGCGAGGGTTGCCTATTGTTTTGAAGGATTAACCATTGTTAGTCGCTCCCGTCCCAACTCGAAACCACCGACGACACAACTTGGGTACCCCCTCCCCCCCCCCCCCACGTGCGTTGCTCTCGCAACTGAGCAGATTCAAAATGTCGATCACGAACGCGCGTCATCTGATTGACCCTAGCGGTCGCATTGTGACGAAGGAAAAGTTGTTAGGTTGTGGATGTTTTGGAGATGTGTATGAGGGTAAGTGCTCATATTTCATTAAAGTTACTTTAATCTATTTTAACTACTTCCACACTATTTTATTTAAATTAATTCAGTTCTGTTTTGTTTTATTTTTGCTCATTACTATTTTATTTTTTTAATTCCACTGCATTTTATGTGATTTTGAGTATTTCCTATTTTATTTTGTTCCATTTTACTCTAATTGACTAAGTTAAATTCATTACTATTTTATCTAATGCCACAGTGTTTTATTTTATTATTGTTTTTGCAATAGGAATACGCCACCTCCACGTACATGTGGGCCATTGGGGCGCTCGTGCTCTCCATCAGCACGGGCAAGTCGTGGGAAGGCTTCCAGCTGGCCAGGCGCGTGCGCGACCATTTGCAGTTCTTGACGTTGGAGTTGGGCTGCACGCAGGACGAGATCGACATCTACGTCATGCTGAACGCCGACTAAATGGCCCTGGGATGGGACACTTCGTCTCGGCGTGCTTGACAGTGAGTTTTTTAATAGTTTAAAGCAGAGCCTGGGTTCAAGATCGAAGTCTAATATCACCTAAGCGAACGTCCGCTTATACTGCACACTACATTGTCTCACGACATAGTTGGGTACCTCCAAGCGGATCAACAACGGGTTGGAGGCGTTCCAGAACCCGTTCCTGGACCAATACGACCACGAGAACATATGACTGATACCGCTCTCCTACGGCCGCCTCACCCGCCGTGTCTCTACCCACAGGGAGAACGAGAACCCGGGTGCTGAACCATTCAAATTCCGATCGAACTCCGACGCCTTGTAGTTGGTATCGCTTCGCCGCTATTACCTCCTACTGTCTCAGTGAAAACGCACTACGCGCCGCTTTCTATCAATGCAGTGTATTTACAGTTGGTCAGTTTCTGCTAGAAGCATTTGTGTTCAGAAATTGCGCCGAAATACGCAGAAGAACTGCAGTTTGATGGTACTGATAAAAGACGTACCCTATCTATGCAAACGAAACGGCTTCACATTAGCTGTGGTAGTACCACACAGGACTGAAAAAAGCTGGGAATCGTGAAGATCTCTCTATAGTTTATGTACATTAGGTGCTCTACGCCAGTTGGGTACAACTCAGGACTGGGGTCAATGGAATGGGGCAGTGCACTCCTTAGCGAGGCGGAATATCAAATCAAGCAGACACAGAGCAACCTAACAAGGAAATCCACCGTGCTGCGAGATCATCCACTGCATATCAAGAAGAGCTAGATAGTTGCACGCATTCAAGAATAAATTTTATTCTCTGATTTTGCAAAGCCGTTCAATAGCCATATCAACAAATCATTGTGGTTGGCATGGAAGTAGAGAAATCTACGACACAGAACATGGTCCGCTGGAGCTTCTTCTACTGCCCTTCGACCTGCAAGGCCGACCACACAGGCAACAAGTCCTGGAAGGCAGCCACAACAAAATCGATGGACAAAACGCTTATTGCAAACGTCCGAACGCTGGTTGGAGGACAAACGTCAGCTGACAGTCGGTAAGAGACGGACATCGCACACACGAGAAAATCGTTTCGGTTTGTGTTTGTTCTTATTGCAGTGTATTAGTCTTTCGCAAAAGCACCACCACTGCAAAACGACCTGCGCTGCATCAGCAGTAGTCGTTCCCGGCCGGTCCACGTCCACCTCACTGATCCATGCCTGATCTATGCTGCCCGGGTGGTACATGCCCACTTGGACCAGAGTAGTAGTATTAATAAGAGATCTTGTACACCAAATTGGGTTACTGTAGCAGGAGGGGTATTAGGAGGGTTACGGTAGTTTGAGAATTAAAAGAAATAAAATAAAATAAAGCTTGAAATTTGAAAATTTAAAAAATAATTTTCGCAAAAAAATTTTGGCAAAAATAACCAAAATTTTTTAAAGTTGGAAAGTGGAAAAATGTAATAAAATTTTTTGAAAATGCTTCCACCAAAACTAGAACCTACAGTATCCCACCAGAGAATACAGTATCCCGAGATACAGTAATCCAATGTGCCGGAAAAAAATTTCAATTTCAATTGCAGGGAAACTGCCAAAAATCTGCAGAGGCTCCTGCACGTAGAGAACAGACAAGAGCGATCGTGTATATACACACATCTGCTGTGTGATTGCGCACAGGATCTCATGTTCTGCAGGGGCTCCTGCACGATTCGTTTTCACTGATGACGAAACAGAGAAGAACTGAAATGCTGACTCTGTCACCACATCACTCCAACAAGTACTATAAGAGCAGCAGAATCTTACAGAAGAAAATGGCGCACTAATTTTGATTGGCGCTGTTGTTGTTGTGGTCGTTCACGTTGTTGTGCTGGGCGTAGTTGGGCGTGACAATTCCGACTGAGAACGGGATCTCGCCGTTGAGGTCAGCCAGTTCAGCCGAGTGATTCGTAGTGCAGACGCTGGGTGTGTCCGTGGGCTGGCCGAACTGTAAAACGCTTGTTTCGCCCGGCCTCAGCCGGGCGAACCCCTACGAGAGCTTATCGTCCGTTCGTGCGTCCATCCGTTCGTTCGTCACGCTCTCAGATCTCGGCGTTGGTAAGTCGTAGGAAGGAGATCTTGGACTTTATGGATAGGTCTTGACTCACTGAGCTTTGCGAGCACAGTTTCGAGTTTCAAAACTTTGAATTGCGCGCGCTACAGTAACCCGAAGGTCTAAAAGGAAAACGGCTCTACTCGCTCGTCTTACGTCGTAGAGCGGCGTGCGATAGGTCAACTAAAAGGTCTCGACGTGCTCTTTCACTTGGCGTAAAATTTTGTTAATTACGCAAACACGCACCACGAAAAGCGACATTCTCGCGTTTTTTGGCATAGAAATCGCTCTTACTCGCTCAGCGTGCGTCGTAGAGAGATGATCTTGAGGTCGTTGAATAGGTTTCGGCACACTGATCATTCCGTTAGGAGAAGTCGAGATTCAAAGGTTTGAATTTCGTGAGCTACAGTAACTCAAAGGTTGAAACAGCAAAGCGGCTCTAACTCGCTCATCTTACATTGTAGAGCGGCATTCGTTCGACCGTTTGAAAGCTTACGATGAGACAGTTGTTGAGCGGTCATTCTTAAAGAAATACTTTTGTTTTTTTTAAACCCTTGTCTTACGAACAACTTTGTCTGCTAAAAAAATTTATCCCGGGCGCGATCCCAATGTTGCCCTGCAACAACCGCTCAGAAATGCGTGTGCCTTGTTCAAAAAATTAATCCTGGGCGATCCCAATGTTGCCCTGCAAGAACCCCTCAGAAAGGAGTGTGTTAGAAGTAGCGCATGAATAGTGGACTCCGGGCGGGCGCGCGCCATATCGGAAAGGCTTCGATACAAAAGTATCCACTCTTTTACTCTTCCACTTCAAAACACTCACAAACCACTCTGTATTAATAAAACAACTCAACTTTTTTAAAACAGCTTGTGTTGAATATAAACGCGCACTCGCATTAACTGGCCTGAGAGCATAAGAGCACAATAATTACAGTATGCTGCTGATGTGCGGCGCTGCGCTAGCACTGACCATGAGATGCGGAGATGCATTGGAAACTAAACTGAGTCAAGACGAAGAAAGCACGCAGGCTGAATCAGCTAACACACGGCAGCAAAGGCAGGAAACTACAGTATAGATTGGTGATTAGAGATTGTCTGCTGTGATTGATTGACGCAAGGCGCGCCGACCTAGAACAGAATGTCGAAAAAGGGAGCGCGGTCAACGCCCGCCTCCCGCGACCCAACGGTGACCGATCTGCAGATGACAGCAGGTCGATTGGTGACCCAAAAGGAAAGACAGAGAATTCCAAAGTTTGCGAGGTCGCCGTCGTCGTCGTCTTCGTCGACGCAGCACACCGCAAGTCGATCGAATCGCGACCTTCGAGTCGCAGACACGGTCGACGGCCTCTCGAACACTCGCCGTTTCGCGAGAGTCAGGGGAGCGAATCGATAACAAGAACACAAAGGCGGCGAGACGCGCACGGGCGAAAAACTTTTGTGCCCATTGAGGGGTGACAGGGGAAGGAGGAGTAGCGGTGAAAACAAAAAAACCGTCGTCTGTCCCATAGCTCACACGGTAACTCTGGCGAGAGATTAGTCGGCGCGGCGAACGCAAAGAAGGGCGGCCCATTCGTCATCCAGGCGGCGCGCGCCGTCCACCCCCCCCCCCCCCCCCGCCCGCCTCCCTCCCTCCGCGCGACGGCGGATTCGAACCGATTGTCATTCGTGAAATTTCGCAAGTGAATTTGTTCTGCAAGGAAAAAGAGAAGAAGTTTGTGCAAGCTTCAAAGGCAAGGAAAGGAAAATGTCGTCGTCTGGAGAGGAGTCGGTAAGTGTGCAACTACATAAATGGCGATTAAGAAATACAAAATGTATTTGTAAAGCGTCGCATAAATTGCATACAGGTAGAGAAAAGTCAGAGCGTTCGAATTATTCTGATATCTAGGAGATGTCCTCGCCGGAGGAGGTGATCGAACGATCACCATCCCCTCCTCCCTAGAAGAAGAAAAGCAAGACGAAGGCGGTCGTCAAAACGTCGACGCCCATGAAGCGTGCGTTCGTGATGGCGCGTCGAAGAACAAGAACCCCCTGCCCATGGTCAATGGGAAGAAGTCGACGTCGTCGCATGGATATTCACCTTTCGGGCCGCCAAGAAACAAACGAGCGCCACACTACGGCCCTGCGGGTGAAGTCGAATACCATTAGTCTCAGTAGCAGCGTTGGCGTCGAAGCAGGGTTGTCCCAACGTCGCGAAGGAGTGAGTAGAAGTAGTCATACGTGTAAGCGCCGACCGAGACTGTGAATGCTTATTATCGTTGACTGACATTTGTCCTCCGATGGAGATGGCAAATTATCGTAAAAGCTCTGTAATGACTCCTGTGTTTAACGTCAATAAACAACTTCTGAACGACAAGGTTTCAATGGCGAGCGAGTACAATACTGTGGCGAAGTGCAGTCGTACAATGCCAGAACTTGTCGATATACTGTTGGAAACGAAATGTCGAATATACAGTCATTCATTGTCACAAAAGGTCGAAGTACAGTCGAATGAGTAGCAAGGTATGTATAGTCAGATCAATGTCAAACGAACTGCCCTACTGGCCTCCTCGTCGCTCTTCGTGCCGTGGCGGAAGCTCAGCGACGTCGGCTGCTGGGCGTCGAAAGGCAGCTGCTCCTGGGCAACGTAGGACGGCGGCGCACAGCGGCGCCAGAGGGCTGGTACGGCGGAGGCGGGGGCGGCAGACGCGCGACGGCCTTGGTGTAGGAGGGCGGCGGAGAGGCAGCGACCAGCGCTCCGGTACCCTGAAGTATCAAAATGCAGCTTGCGATGGCAATAAACAGACGAGACTATACAACCAGGCAAGTCGTCCGGGGGACGCAGTATACTCCACAAATTTGGACTCCTACGCACGGTGATTCCTCTGCTGTTGTGGCCTCCTGGGGCACCCCCAATCGGAAAAGCAATGCTGAATTCGTGATCTACATCCCAAAATACCTCAGATTCGACGTACAACACCCCTAGTTTCCTATGGACTCCGGGAACTGAAATTCTGCACTTGGGGTACGGTAGCATACAAATTCGTCGTAGGTACGTACGTTCAAACATCATCTATGCACTGAACGGATACCAAATTCGTAATCAGCGCCCCCGAAAACCCCGAAATCGAGCATAATATTGGCAAAGTCGCCTATCCTTACCGTACCGTACCTAGCATACCGACCGATCGTTCCAAGTAGATTGCTTTTGTGTGTGTTGCTCGCTGACCTTGACCGCTGACCATGACACCCTAGGTACCGCCAAGCTGAGGCCAGCTTCTGTCTCGTTAGGGGGGAGATGTAGCGATGTTGGGTTAAGGGTAGGTAAGGGTTAAGTCGTGATCGCGCGATGGGACAGTGCGCGCATCCGCTCTCGTTGTTTGAAGTAAGTTTTAGTTTTGTTGGGAATTGACCCATCATTGTGCAGGCGAAAGGAGCCGATTGCTGTAAAGTGTGGTAGACGGAACCACTGGAGCGAAGCTGTACGAATTATACCGCAAAGGACAGACCGGCCCATTATCGTGCAAATATCCTATGAAATATAATCGCCCGATAAGCCAACCAAAGAGCCCCTTGAAGCGAAAACAAAAGCCCCATCGAAAGCGACCGTGACAGTCGCTCCTTTGTCCGTCGCTCATTTGTCGTGTCGCTCCTTTGTCGTCAAATTTCTGTTGTGCTCTGAAAGGTTTGAATACAGGTGTGGGGGGCGGGCACTGGGTGATAAAACTTTCGAGCCTGCCACCTCAGTGGTAATCGTTTGATGTTTCCGCGCCTTGTAAAACGGAGTACCACTTTGTCAGTGGGGGCGGCGAGGGTTCCCTATTGTTTTGAAGGATTAACCGTTGTTAGTCGCTTCCGTCCCAGTGCGAAACCACCGAGGACAGAACTTGGGTATCCCCCCCCCCCTCCCCCCGTGCGTTGCTCTCGTAACTGAGCAGATTCAAAATGTCGATCACGAACGCGCGTCATCTGATTGACCCTAGGCTAGGACCCTTGTTGTGACGAAGGAAAGAAAAGTTGCTAGGCTGTGGATGTTTCGGAGATGTGTACAAGGGTGAGTGCCATGGTAAGACCCTGGCCATCAAAGTACATAGTTGATATGGACAGTTTGGAGGAGAAGAGCGCCTTCCGAAAGGAGTGCAGCACGCTGGCCACGTTGGCGTGCAACCAGGCCAAAAACATCATCGGCCTGGAAATGTTTTTCGTGGTTTGTCTGATTGTTTGGGCTGCTCGCGAAGTGTGGCGGGCCAGTCATCTACTACCGTATCGCAACTATGCTATATTTCAACCAGGGGAAAGGGGGGGGGGGGGTGGATATTGGAGTTGGTTCGCTTATTCCAGAATACACTCTATTCAGCAACAGGTCGGGGAGGGCCGCCTCATGAAGGGCATTATCGTCATGGAGTTCGCCCACTTTGGCGACCACGAGCGGGTCTGTAAGAGGTATTGCGGCGTCTTCTCAATGGGCGAGACCAGACAGTTGGCCGCTCAAATGACGAGAGGCCTGGCTTTTCTCCATGATCTGCTGCTGGTCCACAGAGACCTCAAGCAGGACAACATTCTGATCAAGGAGGACGGTAGTCTGCTGATCGCCGACCTCGGCCTCGCGGCCTCATGGCGCTCTTCGAGACTCCCCCCAACCACTACTCGGTAAGCTGCACACAGGGCGCCAGAGAGGCACGACGTCGTCGCTACATTGTCTCACGACATAGCTGGGTACCTCCAAGCGGATCAACAACGGGTTGGACTCATTCCAGAACCCGTTCACGGACCAATACGACCACGAGAACATATGACTGATACCACTCTCCTACGGCCACCTCACCCGCCGTGTCTCCGCCCACAGGGAGAACGAGAGCCTGAGTGCTGAACCATTCAAATTCCGATCAAACTCCGACGCCTTGTAGTTGGTATCGCTTCGCCGCTATTACCTTCCTACTGTCTCAGTGAAAACGCACTACGCGCCGCTTCCTATCAATGCAGTGTATGTACAGTTGGTCAGTACACCAAGTTTCTGCTAGAAGCAGTTGTGTTCAGAAATTGCGTCGAAACACGCAGAAGAACTGCAGTCTGATGGTACTGATAAAAGACGTACCACTATCTATACAAACGAAACCGTTCACATTAGCTGTGGTTGTACCACACAGGGCTGAAAAAGCTGGGAATCGCGAGGATCTCCCTATATTTTATGTATATTAGGTGCTCTACGCTAGTTGGGTACAATTCAGGACTGGGGTCAATGGAATGAGGCAGTGCACTCCTTAGCGAGGCGGAATATCAAATCAGGCAGACACAGAGCAACCTAATTTGTAGCGCGATTCATGGCTGCCAGCACTGATTAGAATATTTTAGGCGACGTTTCGCCTGCCCTTGCGGCAGGCTTCTTCAGGCCAGTACCCTGAACAGAGGCACAATAACAGCTGTAGACTGACAACAGTCGCGCCAAATCACTCGCGGATGTACCTGCACAGAGACAACAGTGAATCGCTTATGTTAGCAGTGTATTCCATGGTATTACAGGCCTTAGGCTGCGCTGAGATGTGCATAGTCTCCTTAACTAGGCGCAGACGGTCATTTCTCTCTCTGTCGATCACTTCCATGCGCGCAACGTCAAACGAATGGCCGTTAGTGACACAGTGGTTCACCAACGCCGTTTGGCTGGCGCCCGATTTCTGTTTATCGATGGCTTTGGCGTGTTCGTCACCCCGCGTGTACAGGGTTCGCTTCGTTTGACCCACATAGACGGTATCGCAGTCGCTGCAGGGCGCTTTGTAGACGACACCGCGCTGTTGGAGCTTATCCTTCTTAGACCAGTCCAGTCTCTTGTAGATGGCCGAGCCGATTGTGCTCAAAGTTTTGAAGTAGACTCTGAGACCGTTCTCACGACAGAGGGCGGCAATCTTGTATGACAGACGGCCCACGAAAGGCACCACAACAGTACCGATCGGCGGAGGACGTAGGCACGCAGGCCCAGACTTGGGCCTTAGCAGATGGCGCTGCAGGGTTGTGTTTCCATAGCCATTGCTTCTCAGCACAGAATTCAGATGTCGAATTTCCTCATTGAGAGCGGCAGGCGTAGAGCAGTACTTCTGGGCGCGCGTTCGCAGTGCCCGCACGCTGCCAACTGTGACGGCATCTGGCACGGCTGAAGTGGGATGGCAGTAACGGTTGCTGTGCGTCGGCTTGCGATAGACAGTGATTTCCAAGTCGCGATCATGTGCTCTGATTCCCCTGTGAAATCCCAGAAATGTCAGCTTGCGGCACTAAAGCTCCACGGGTGCGGCAGTGAATTTCAGGTACTCGATAGGGCAAACTAATAGCACTGATGTGCTGGTAGAACTGGTTACTGTAACGGTGGTAGAAGCCGACGCACAGCAACCGTTACTGCCATCCCACTTCAGCCGTGCCAGATGCCGTCACAGTTGGCAGCGTGCGGGCACTGCGAACGCGCGCCCAGAAGTACTGCTCTACGCCTGCCGCTCTCAATGAGGAAATTCGACATCTGAATTCTGTGCTGAGAAGCAACGGCGATGGAAACACAACCCTGCAGCGCCATCTGCTAAGGCCCAAGTCTGGGCCTGCGTGCCTACGTCCTCCGCCGATCGGTACTGTTGTGGTGCCTTTCGGTGGCTCGTTGGTCAGAGATTGCCGCCCTCTGTCGTGAGAACGGTCTCAGAGTCTACTTCAAAACTTTGAGCACAATCGGCTCGGCCATCTACAAGAGACTGACTGGTTGAAGAAGGATAGCTTCAACAGCGCGGTGTCGTCTACAAAGCGCCCGGCAGCGACTGCGAGACCGCCCAGGGTAGTACACGAACTGAACGAAGTAGGATACATAAGA
>JASAMZ010003543.1:0-11422 GCA_030248115.1 Linhomoeus sp. GSCO2_2
TATTGTCACCAATTCGCTGGAGTATTTGTACTGTGATGTCGTCTGGACCGCAGTCTGCTTGTCTGAAGTGCTCGTATATACTTAGTTTATTGGATCCTTTAATAACAGCGCGTTTGTGTTCCCTGAACCTTTCGGCTAATTTGCGTTTGGTTTCGCCAACGTACTGTATACCGCATTTTCGGCAAGAAATAAGATATACTACGTTCATAGTCTGACAGTTCCATTGGCTGTGGTCGTCGACACCAACAACGCATCTCTGTTTTGTACTGTTGCTCGTGGCATAGTCACTGGTATTGACGTGGAAACAGGTAATGCATCTTCTGCCGCAGGCCACTGTGGCGTTGCCGGTCGTTTCGCTTCTGCGGATACTGTAGTCTACGTCTTCATCCTTGATGGTGCACCTGATTTCGGCGGTTCTACCCGTGCTGCTACCGACTGTTCGGTTGCCGCTGGACTGAGTGCCAGTCAAAGTGTTGGAGAGAGGTTGGTTAAGGTCAGGAGTGTGGTGTGCCCACCGAGAACAATTGCCAGGACTGCTGGCCGGGCGTCTGCATGACTGAATAGCCATTCCCGAGCAACCCAGATTCCCAGGGACTCGCCCCCACCCCTCGGTGGGACGTGCAGTGCGAGGACGAGCCATCCATGGAGCGGTTGCCATCTGCTCGACTGAGACTGCGATTACTTTTGAACTCTGTACATATCTGACTCTGATCACAATTGCACTGGACTGAGCGGAAATTGGTTACGGTACAACCGTGCTCAGAAGTGCGTACTCGTTCCCAGGCACCTACCCATACCTGGGGAGGGAGAGCTTGCTTTGAAGCCTTACGGGTTTATTGGTGGCTGGGACTACTTAACTTTTGAACGACCTGTTGCGGCCCGGTAGCAACCAACCGGGTAGATAATGATGTCGTGTGTTACAGGGTGTTTCCTCTCAAACGTACAGTCTATTGGGTACAAACGTGGACGGTGCAGCTAACGCAATGAACAAGCTCAGTGTATGTAGCGTGTGGCGAAAGACTGTGGCGAAAGACGAAGAAAAGAACAAGAACGCGAACTGGAATGCAAATAGGAGATCGACAGAATGTATGTGGAATGACACGTGAGACTATAGGAGTCTGCTACAGAGTGTAGGGGAGAATCACGTCATGGGAAGAGGGGGGTCTACTCGATTCTGGGGCGCTTTCTGGAGATGGGGCCTTCAGCGATTTTGGTTTTGGGCTCTTTGCCTGTTTTCTGGAGTATGCGCTGAATGGCCACTTCGGCATTGATGGTAGATCTGGTGGCCTTGTTGAACAGGGTCAGGGGCTTGTATCCAGCGACCCACTCTCCACCGCAGGCACCGCTCAGCTCCTTGGCCAGCTCCTGGCGCACTTTCTCCTCCTGCATTTGGTTGGCCGTCTTGTCGTCTCGGACCACAATGGGGTGGTTCTGGATTCGGCGCCTGTCAGAGAACTCTAGTTTTGTGTGAATGTTCACACTTGAATACCCATTCTGCAGGTTATTCTAATGGGACCAATTTGTAGTGTAACCCACCCTTTCAGCTTGCCCAGTTGGCTGTAAAGCTGGTGCTTCTGGTTGCGCTTGACAAACGCGACAATGAGGCAGTCTTTGTCGGGAGAGAGGAAGTGGCAAGCGTCGATCTGGATCTTCTTGGACTCGGTCTCAGAGAGCTGGAATCCCTTGGTCAGCACCTCCATGAAGTTCTGCTCCGCGGTCTTATCCTTGTGGAATCCTGGTGTGTTTTGGAGGATTTAAACAGTATGGTAATCCGAGTAAAGCCCATTAGCTGTCTGCGACTAACCTTTGCAAAAGACTCGGCAGTTTCTCTCCCTCTGTTTGCGCTCGTTCCTCTCCACTCTCGTGCCGAGCGAACTGAGGTCCTTTCCCTGGTCTGTGGTGGTCGTGCGCAGCTCCTTGACCAGGGTATCCAGTTGGATTATCTGTAGAAGTTGGAAAGTATGGACAGAGTGCAGATTTGAGACATTTGTGCAAATTTGGTGTACGTTTTATGGTATTGTGAAGAAAATTTTGCCCAAGATGGGCAGAATCGCTCCCAGAGGGAGCAGTGAATCGCTCCCGAAGGAGCAGTGAATCGCCCTTGCGGGCAGTGGCTACAAGTAGCCGAATCGCCGCAGAGCGGCAGGTTCCGCGACGGAAACCTCAAGTTGCAAGGACCAATTCTTAGGACTTCAGAAGAGATTTGTATCTATTATTTAGCTTTAGAGGGTTATTTTGAAGTAGTATTTTAGAGAGACTATAGAAAAGATTTTGGTATTTAGTTAGGTGATACCTAGAAGAAATAGTTAAAGGTGGTATTTAATATTTATCAAATATTTATTAAATTTTATTTAAAATTGGGATAATTGTGTAAATTGAGAAAATAGTAGCTATTTTCCAGAGCAACGCGGGCTCAGGGCCACGGCCAGAAGCAAAGGAGAATAGCGTAATGCAATATGAGTAGACTTAGAGTAGATGTAGCTTATGCCTAACTTACCTAGCCTAAACTTTGGAAGGGGTTTCTGTATCGTGAGAATTCTGGAAACGGTACAGGGTGTTTCGCCTCTAAAGTTCGACACCCAGGCTGGGGAGGCTCGTCAGGAACTCCCAACCCTTACAGCTATGATGTTTCTGGTAATTATGGGCTATTTTGCCACTTTAGTTACCGATAAGTAAAATAGGGAAGACAAATTCGAACCTTCTCGACGATCTTCTTGCCGTAGATGTTCAAGTTGTCGGTGGTGAGTTCGGTGTCGCTCAGATTCTCGAGAAAGTTGGAAGCGGATTCGCTGTCGGCCATTATTGTCGCAAAATTGTGGGGAAATTTGGGTTTTAAAATGTATTTCTACTAATTTGTCACTCGAATTTTGAAATGGCTTCGCTTCTGTCAGCTGGCGCGTGTACGAGCTTTGTGGGTAAATTACGCATGAGCCAAAGTACGCATACAATGGTGTAAACGACAGACATGGTAAATACGCATGTACATATAGAGATGAATGTGTTTTGAATTTATATTAACTGGTAAATCCGACGTACGACTGTTTTCTTACTGTAATTTGGTAGGATGATTCTTGCTTGATTTTCATAATTTTGGAAGATTTTCACAATACTTTTAACAGTTTTTGCCTTGCAGAAATTGTTATCAGTATAGACTTTTGCAATTTGGTATATTCTGTTCCATAGATTATCTGGATTGTTCGTTAGCCTAAGAAATCTCAAAATTTGTCCTTCCAGGACTCTGTATGGTAAATCATAGGGAATGTTGCTTGTATTTTTAAAGAATCTATTGATGTGGAAGTTATAGTCATCAGTCTTGTTGTAGATGTTTATAGTAGTAGTATTGTTCGTATTGACAGTAATTGTAAGGTCGAGGTAGTGGGACAACTTGGGAGTAACTGAAGTATCGTTAAGGGTAAGCTCGTTTGGGTACATGTTCTGGCATAACAGTGCGGTATCATGTACGTTGCATGTTATGACGTCGTCTACATATCTGGCCATTGCTTGATTAGGTGTCAAAGGATTAGCGCTGAACCGGTACTAAAAGTTGAGTTTGTATTCTGACTGACATTGCAAAGAGTTGCGTTCTTTCTGCAGAGAGTGCGAGAGTTCATCGCCCGCATGCTCCGCTTCATGAGCCCCCGCTTCGCAAGAGGGTATTGCATAGCAATATTGATTTCGCCCGCGATTTGGCTTTTAGAGCAAGAACATCCCTCTTTCAAGCAACGCTTTTAAAAAAGTGACAAAAACTTGCAAAAGTTTTGGCAACCAATTGACAGAGCACAAAAGAGCGCACTACGAGCAATCAGACGGTGTCGCACTTCAATCCATGTAGCAAAGAGCGATCTTAGAGTTAAAATCTCGAGAATGGCGTTTTATTGCGGTGCGTGCTTGCGTTATTGAAGAATTTATTGCTGCCGCATAAAAGAGCACGCATACAGCTTTCACCTCACGTGTCGATCGTGGCTCTACGACGTAAGACGAGCGAGTTAGAGCCGTTTTGCGCTTTTGCACCTTTGAGTTACTGTAACTCGCGAAATTCAACCTTTTGAGTTTCGACCAATCGGAGAACAAACGATCAGTGAGTCGGGAGCTATCCAAAAAGCTCGAGATCGTCTCTCTACGACGCAAGTGGAGCGCGTTAGAGCGATTTTAGCGTCAAAATCTCGAGAATAGCGTTTTCCGCGGTGCGTGTTGCAACCGCATGAAAGAACGCGTCGAGAGCTTTCACCTGACGTGTCGATTGCCGCTCTACGATGTAAGACGAGCGAGCTAGAGCCGTTTTGCGTTTTGACATTTGGGTTACTGTAGCGCGCGCAAATCAAACTTTTGAATCTCGACTTCTCTTAGCGAACGGATCAGTGAATGGAGAGCTATCCATAGAGCCCAAGATCGTCTCTCTACGACGCAAGTTGAGCGCGTTAGAGCGATTTTAGCGTCAAAATCTCGAGAATAGCGTTTTCCGCGGCGCGTGTTTGCGTAATTGTAAAAACTTTTGCAACCGCATGAAAGAACGCGTCGAGAGCTTTCGCCTGACGTGTCGATTGCCGCTCTACGATGTAAGACGAGCGAGCTAGAGCCGTTTTTGCGTTTTGCATTTGGGTTACTGTAGCGCGCGCAACTCAAACTTTTGAATCTCGACTTCTCTTAGCGAACGGATCAGTGAATGGGGAGCTATCCATAGAGCCCAAGATCGTCTCTCCACGACTTTCAAACGCCGAGATCCGAGAGCGTTACGCACGCACGTACGCACGCACGTACTTACGCACGCACGCACGCACGCCGAGCTCTCGTAGGGTGTCGCCCGCCTGAGGGCGGGCGAAAAAGTCGGTTAACTTGCCAGAATAGAAAAACGTGCTTCTACTAAATTTTAGAACAAAGATATTTCTGCTGTTGCTAGGTGGGTATTTCAAGGGGAAGGGGTGTGAGCTTATCCCCCCCCCCCCCCCACATAATCTTTCCCCCGACCCCCCCCCCCCCCCCCACACACCCCCCCCACCCCCCCCCCCCCCCCCCCCCACGCATACACTTACATATACGCGCAGTAGGTCCTCTCCTGCTTAGGTCTCTGGCGACAATCGCGATCAGTCTGGCCGGCGTCGGTGGCACCATCGCCATCTTCTACGTGCCCACCTTCCAAGCCGCGATCGACGCAGCCAGGTCTGCTGCGCAGTCGCTGCGCCCTAATAGGGTCCTCCTCACAGCGGTTGTCGTCAGACATATGTTTGAACTTGACGTCCCATATCGATCGGTGGAGGGGGGGGGGGGGGGGTGGGGCGGGGGCGGGGGTTGGGGGGGGGGGGGGGTGTTGTCTGGGGCCCCTGGAGTTGGGGCGTGGGTCTAACGCCGTAGCATTTAAAGTTTTGTAACCAAAAAATCTTAATTCTCCAATATTTAAAATTTAGAACATCGAATTACAAATTCTAATTTAGTCACATTTTCTTACGAGTGAAGTACTTGAGGTCTTAAACGTGAGTTTGACGACAAGTGAAGCGGGTCATCGTGAGCACTCACCCTCTGCAATAAAGATCACAATTCTTTGCAATGTCGAATACCGACTCAAGTTCCAAAAGCGGGGCTAATAACACAAAGCTTGTTTGGAAACTGGGTAGCATATTTACTTTCACCGCTGAGTGAAGTTACCGTATGTACTTCATTACACTTCCCCGTTTCTGGAGTTGCAAAAGCTGCCCTCATTTATGACTACAATGTATTCGTCGATAATTCCTGTGTCACATGCAGAAACGCCGGCTACTCCGACTCGACGTCAACGTATGGCATCATCTCAGGCGTCTACCAGTCGGCTTGGTCTCTAGGGTAGGCTACATATGATATGAGACGCTCTTCCCAAAAGTGTGTGGTGCGTGCGTGCGTGCGTGCGTGCGTGCGTGCGTGCGTGCGTGCGTGCGTGCGTGCGTGCGTGCGTGCGTGCGTGCGTGCGTGCGTGCGTGCGTGCGTGCGTGCGTGCGCGCGTGCGTGCGTGCGTGCGTTCGTGCGTGCGTGCGTAGTCTGTTGCCGCTGGGTTGTCCCTTCTTATGGCGATGTTTTCTCCGACTTCGAATCTGGCAATGGATCGATGCCGACCTGTTGTATCCCGCCAATCTACCGCACGTACGCACATATGTCGTCGTTTCCAGGGGTTTTTGTGGGCCGACGATTGGGGGCTGGCTATTCGAACTGGTTGGCTTACCCTGGTGTCTCACTGGCCTTTCGGCAGTCGACGTCGTCTTGGTGAGCGTTTGTTCCCCTGTCTTGTCGCTGTTCGATGGAAAAACTTATCCCGAAATCCGTCAATTTTAAAATACGAAACCGTCTGCAAAATAGTTCGCAGACTGTGCCAGACACATCTCTGGAAACATGTTAAGTTTCAGTCATTTGAACTTGGCAGAAAAAATTTGGTTAGGACAAGACAATTTAGACTCAGAGCAACTTACCTTAATTGTGCCTAATCGTTCCAAAGCAACGCAGCCACAAACGTACCTTAGCAATGTCCACCTTATCCAGGAGCAACATACATATTTACTTTTCCCAAATTGTTAACAAAACAAGAGCAATTTCTTGAAACCCGATTCGGACCACAACAAGTCAATGTCACAAGCCAATAGGTATGCTAGTATATTGGCTTGTTGTAGTCCGAGTCGGGATGGCCGGAAATGGAGGAACAAAACAATAACAAAACCGTTTATGGCGTGTTGTATCTGCAAACAATGGCCTTTACAAAGAATGACCTTTACTGGAGTTGAGTGAGACGGGTGTGCACTGTGCCGGTGTGAGCAAACTTTGTTAATTGCATGCGTTTCGTTTCGGCGTTTCGCTTCAGGGCGCCTTGTTGGTCGCCTACTGGGCCGGCGGTTCTACTGGTGGAGTCGCCGCTGCGACAGAAGAAGTCAGAGCTAAAAGCACCATTGTCAAGGCGGCCAGAGATGACGTCTCTTGCGTCTCTGTTTAGTCCGCTGGTTACTATTGCACTGTACTCGATACAGCAGCAACATCTACCCACTTCTAGTTCCATGGTCGTTTGTACTCGATTTATTTCTGTTATTCCTCTTCCTTTTCTTTCGAATATAAATCACGTCCATTCAACTGGGGATGAAGGAAATCCTCTCACACCCCCCGATTAAGGGGGGTGGGGGGGGGGGGTGCTTATGCAACCTTGAGGGCGGGGTGAGGGGATATACGGCCATCTGGGGGCGGGGGGGGAGGGGAGGTAGTTTTGGTTTCCTGTGAAAGTGGGTCAAACCAAAGAGGCACCCCAAAACTCATCACGCTTTCAATTGACCGACGTGCCAAAAACCGCTTGCTGCGGCATTTTCGCCAGGTTTGTGAACGGATTTCCTACTGCATAACCTGCGCCATAATGAAAAGAGTTTATTTGAGTGCAGATCAACGCGGGCGGAGTGTAATACAACCGTCAGCGACTGCCTATCGCGGATGCAAACGGACACCTATGCAGCCAACAACACACACACACTCATTACTAGTACCTACCTAGGTACACATCATAGAGTTGGTTTTCCGCAGCAGCCGCCTACTACTTTTTACTATATCACTTAGGTACCATGTCCGCCTACGCCCTTACCTACCGTTACTGTGCATGCGTTGGTGGTGGGGAGAGAGGTAAAGTGGGTGCAGGGACTGAAGATGGCCGCCGATCTCCGCCCTTATATGCCCAGGACCTCCTGCTGGGCGCGACTGCAGCGCCGCCTGGCGGCCGTGAGGAGAAACGTGCGCAGCGCCACCTGCCGGCCGGGAGGGGATCCGCGAGATTTGAATTTCTGGTTGTTGCGTGAAGCCACCAGGGGGCGCCAGTAGTCTATCCGAACCGCCTCGACGCGTAGAATCCAACGGTGACCACGCCGACCCCCTCCGACCAACCACGAATGCCCTGGGGGCAAAAACGTCACCCACGAAAGGGAGTTTCAGCATACTGACAAATTGTTAACAAATTCAAAACACATCGGAACCATATCAAATGGAGGTTCGTTTGAACCGTCTCGGCGAGGCGAATTCAATGCCACCAATGCCGTCACCCCCAAATGTACCACGAGCGCTATTTTTGCAAAAACGTGCCTCAAAAATCAACTTTTGATTGGCTCATCCAAACATAGCGTTGTTGGGGTTCGTTTGAAGCGTCTCGACGAGAAAATTACAATGGTGCTATCGGCGACCCCGTACCACGCACCACGTCCACGCGGCGGCCACGCAAACGTGGTCAGACCACAACTTTTGATTGGTTGGTCGGAACATGGTGTTGTTGGGGTTCGTTGAAACCGCCTTGACGAGAGGAATCCAATGGAGCCATCGGCGACCTCGTACCACGCACCACGTCCACGCGGGCCACGCAAACGTGGTCAGGTCATAACTCGTTGCTGCCTTTGCCGAATGTGGTCATGTAGGGGTTCGTTGAAACCGTCTCGATGAGAGGAATCAATTTCTGAGGGTCCTCAGACTTCACCAGTCAACACACAAGCCCCCTGTAAAAGAGCACGCAATAGTGCGAGGGGTCAGAGTTTTCACCTGCATATAGTTCAAGGGTGAGAGTTTTGCGCCTCACGCAAGGCAAGGGATAAGATTATTGAACCTCACGCAAGGCAAGGGGTAAAGTTTTCGAACTGACGCAAAACAAGGGGTCAGATTTTCGACCCGTAGACAAGGCAAGGGGTCAGATTTTCGACCCTCAACTGCACAGAGCCCAAAAGTATAGACCCTCAGCAACACAAACACTTTCTCGGCGAGCCAAACTGGCCAACGCACACAGTTCACAAAGGAATGAGCGAGTCACAGGTGCAGATCAACGTGGAAGTACGGCTGCAGCAGGATCAAATCAGGCACCTTCTTGTCAGTCTGAACGGCCTTCTCTTCAGTCTTCTCTGCGGCCTTTTCTTCAGTCTTCTCAGAAGCCTTCTCTGCAGCCTTGTCACCCTGCTTCTCTTCTACCTTCTTCTTGGCCGGAGCCTTGGGACGTTTGAAGGGGGCTTCCTCAATCTCCTTGTAGAGCTTGTCGTTGTTGGAGATGCCTGCCTTGGCCTTGATTGGCACCCGTTTCCGAGGACCCTTGTTAAATGAGGGGTGGTTGACCCGCAGGTCTGTGTCGCCCACTGGAACAGGAGGCAGCTGCGAGTTGAGGCCGTAGGAAGGAAGCTGCAAGTCGAGGCCGCAGACAGGAAGCTGGGAAGCCATCTCAGAAGGCGGAGTGGAGAACTCTTGCAGGAGCTGGTCAAAGTCCATAGCAAGAAATGAAGCTACTGCAGAAAACACCCCAACTCTCTGCTTTTATCCACCCTTTGCTTCGTGGCCAACCAATCAGCATCCAGGACTTCACAACACTGTTTGGAGCTGACTCGGAGCCAGTTCATTTTGACTCGGAGCCCTTTTGGGGTCAGCTCAGAGCTGTTTCTACCAGCTGTAGTGTCTGTGTGGGGTACAGCTGAGTGCCATATCTGAAGAGCTGCCACACACTGGCCCAGTGGTGGGTGAGAGCTGGCTCGGAGCCGGTTCATTTTGACTCGGAGCCAGTTCATTTTGACTCGGAGCCGGTTCTACTGGCTGTAGCTCCTGTGGGGCATGCCATCTCGGCTGGGCTGCCACACACTACCCCAGGACTGGCTCAGAGCCGATCCATACTGACTCGGAGCCGAATCCCACCTGAATCGGAGCTGAATCCCAGCTGACTCGGAGCTGAATCGGAGTTGAATCCGAGTTGAATCGGAGTTGAATCGGAGCTGACTCGGAGCCGAATCGGTGCTGATCCCTGTGCAGCTGAGTGAACGAGTATAAAAGAGCAGGCAGAGCCAGTCAATTACCAACACTCCATCAAACCACTGTTCATTCCGCACCACATTTACCTTTATTCAAATGGGAAAAAGCTGTCGATTCTGTGGCAGCGCATTCTCGACCAGCTCCAACAGGCTTCGTCACGAGCGCGCTGTGCACAATATCATAATGGAGCCTGAAGTGTCAGATGGGGTCATCTATAAAGACATTGACAGCCAGCCCGACAGCGAGCATGAAGAAGAGGGTGACACAAGTGAGGAAGAGCCCAACACAAGTGATGAAGAGGCAGATGAGGAAGAAAAAGTCTGACACCAGTGAAGAAGATGAGCAGATGGACGACGAAGAGGGCCTTGGTGAAACGAAGGTGTGGCGGCGGCTGTTCACCAATGCCTGCACTCGAGCTGCGAGACTCGCTGGAAGACAAGTCACCTGATGAGATACTCGCCGACGAGAAGGTCATGTCAGCATTGGCTCATGATATCTCCAACAGTGTTGAGTGGATACAGGAGGCTGCCGTTCTGCTTGAGCACAGCGACATGATGCACAAGATTAACCTGACCAAGGACCGACTCATCGGGCAAGAGGACTACGATGAAGAAGAAGCTGGTGTGAAGGCCTGGAAAGAAAGGAGGCAGCTGGTCAAGAAGCTCATCCGTGATAACCGCGACATTATTGATGACCTCTTTGCTGATGGCACTGGTGGTGAAGGTAGTGGTGATGTGGCTGGTGATGATGATGGTGGCTCTAGTGATGATGATGATTATCTTACGAGTGCGACATATGTGCAACTTACAAAGGATTTGCCGCCAAATGCCACCTGGATGTGGCTGCGCGTATTGGTTACTTTAGGTGAGGCCTCTGAATTGTGCTGTGCTGTACTGTTGTCAGGTGCTTCGTTGTTGCTGAATCGTATCCTGAGTTTGTCAGTGGATGGACACGCTCCATACTATACAAGCATCCTGTGTTTGTCAGTGGATGGACACACTCCCTACTATACAAGCACCCACACTACTACCAACTAGCTCCATGCAACAGCTCTTACCCACTGCAAGGCAATCACAGGAAAAACAGCAGCTACTTGCAAGCACATACCACACAAGGCTAGCCGCCACCCTGCTGTAAAACCGCCCTCCCCCAAGCAACTGGGATTCAGCTCTGATTCAGCTTGGATTCGGGCTCCGATTCAGGTGGGATTCAGCTCCAATTCAGTGTGGATTGGCTCTGAGCCGGTCCTGGGGTAGTGTGTGGCAGCCCAGGCAAGATGGCAGGCTCCTGCATGTCCCACAGGAGCTACAGCCAGTAGAACCGGCTCCGAGTCAAAATGAACTGGCTCCGAGTCAAAATGAACTGGCTCCGAGAAGGTTCCAGCTCTCAGCCACCACTGGGGCAGTGTGTGGCAGCTCTGCAGACATGGCACTCAGCTGTGCCCCACACAGACACTACAGGTGGAAACACAGCTCTGAGCTGACTCCAAAATGGCTCCGAGCCAAAATGAACTGGCTCCGAGCCAGCTCCAAACAGTGTTGTGAAGTCCTGATGCTGATTGGTTGGCCACAAAGCAAAAGGTGGATAAAAGCAGAGAGTTGGGGTGTTTTCTGCAGTTGCTTCATTTCTTGCTATGGACTTTGATCAGCTCCTGCAAGAGTTCTCT
>JASAMZ010003544.1:0-12813 GCA_030248115.1 Linhomoeus sp. GSCO2_2
TGAAATTGTGCAATTTATGTCAAAATTGTGGTGGAGTGGGCAAATTTTTTTAGTGCCACGGGCCTGTGTCCGAATACAGGGGAGCAAGAACTCGGTCGTTCCAGTCCACAGAGGCCATCAGATAATTGTAGTAGTACTGAATTTAAACAATATTTTACACAATTTTTTTGCAAATATAGTTAAAAAAAACTAAATAACTCACATCAAGAACTCGGACCTTGGAACTCCACAAGATGGCAAAACCGAGCTGCAATTTGTGCACAATTTATTAAATTTTAACTAAATGGCAACAATTCTGTTATTAACCTGGTAGGGGAGGTTCATCGCAACTGACTTCTTGCGCAGTGTGACCACCCACAGTGCTTCACGATCGTCGGAATTGCCCACAGGGAAGGCATCGATCACGTATGGGTGGCGCTTTCTGAATAGCTCCAAGGCCTCCTTCTCCGTCACCACCTTGACATCGCTCAAGCGCAGGAGGTTCATGATGCTCTTCCCATAGGAGCTGAAAAAATGGCAGCAAAAGGTTTCTTCGCAGTCGGGGAATCGAACTCGGTCGAACGATTGCGAAACAAACACCTTAACTACTATGTACCTATTGAGCAGCGTCTTGACCATCTCTGCCAGAACGGACTGGCCCTGCTCGTCGGCGACCCTGCGCATCTCGATCATGCGCTCAATGTACTTTTTCAAAATGTCGCCACATTGGAATTCTGTGACCCACTCCAGGTCCCAAATTTTGAGGCCTGGGACCAGCTTGTGATAAAACTTTAGCGCGCTGAAATTGTACGGTTTTTTTTCATAGGAAAAAAGAATTTAAATTTTAGCACACATAAATGAATAGAATCCTACTGGGTGGTTATTGGCCCGTTGAAGAAATATGATGATGCGAGGGTCGTCTTTGGCGCGTTGGGCAGGCCATGCTCCTTCATGTACCTCTTGAGGTAGTCGGAGCGCATGGAGTCATCGATGGTCAATCTGGTGTAAAGCGGAGGCCACGAAGAAAACCGCTCCCACTGATCCATAGGGACGGCCGCCTTCACCCTACATAGCAGTGGAGATCAGTGCGCAAATGTGACCACGAATATTGGCTTTCATATTCATCAATTGAATAAGTTGCTCACTGCACAATTCCATGTACGTGGCCATCCAGGATATCCTGGATGTAAGCCCCCTCGTCGGCATAGCTGTCGCGGTGAATCTTTGGACCTATATTAAAGTTCGCAGCGAATTCCTGCAGATCAGGCTGGCTAGCGATCTGATCGCGAAATCTAAAAAATTTTGCACTTAAATCACTAAAGTTTGTGTGCAATTCTATAGCCCCATACTCGCAGTCCCAGACATAGTGGAGTTGGACGTTGGCCATGGCCTCGATCTTGCTGAAGCGCTCGAAAGTATCCTGTTTCAGTTGGGCCATTGTCTTTTCCCCACAAAGGCCCATGCGCTGTCCGTTGGCCTCGCTGTCATGGGCTGGGCAGAATCCATGGTTGCTGCCACAGCCTAAACGTGTGCAAGTTGCTGCATGTTGTTGTGTGCACTTGTGGGATTTACATAATCCCACCTAGGTACTCTAGGACGTGGCGCACGCATCTTCCGTCGGTGTATTGCACGCCAAATCCGTCGACGTAGATCCAGGACCCATCATCCATACACAACCGCTGTTCGCCATGGTTGAGCAGCGACGTGATGTCTACACCTGTAAGTGGTCAAGCTCGGTGAAAAATGCGTGCATGCGTTCGTGCTTGCGTGCGTGCATGCGTGCGTACTGCGTACACACCAAGCTGTTGCTCCTTCCATGACAGGTAGATCAATGATCGGTTACTCTTGTTGTTGCCAAACATCTGGACCTTGTAGCCCGTGGCCTTCTCTCTCACCGCGAATGGGCCATAATAGATTTCGTCAGTCATTGACGATGAGTACCTATGAGTATGTTAGTTTTGTGTTGGAAATTTCACAACAAAAACAACTATGCAATGACCCACAAGGCGTTCGCATCGAAGCCAACTAGCCTCCTCGCCACCAGCGCCTCCTGACCATACTTGGCCTCGTTGATCTTAGTTTTGCCAACTTCAGCAAACCCTGAAGTTGTGCAATGTGAGTGAAGTGACATAGTATGCAGTGCAGTCACATGTATGTAACTATACATCGTCATTTCAACTCACGCGAAAACGCGGCAGTGTAACCCCCATAGAGGGAGCTGGAGAGGGCCCTGTAGATCTTCTCTGGGAGCAGGTAGAAGCTCCCGTCCTGGACCTGCTTCAGGGTGTAGGAGAGGCTGAGGGAGGGCAGCGTGGCGAAGGTGGACATGGCGTCGGGAAGTTTGAATTCGTCTCTATAGAGCTGGACCACTCTCGAGATACACTGCCCCAGCGGAACGATGTCGAAGTAGCTACAAGTGGCCAGTCGCGGTGAAAAACGCATATGTATGTAAGTGCGTACGTGAGTCTCACATGTAATAGAGCGCCAGTTGGCCAATCGTCTCCAGACCGAGTTCCGACCACTGGGCCTTCAGCTCCTGGAACTTCTCCTCTGCAGTTGGGGGTGGCTTGTCCAGCTTCAGATGCTTCAGGGCATCGCCCTCGCTCATTCCGCCCTCCAGGAGCTTGGCAAATGTGGCGTACTCCTCGCCGAGGGGGTTGGAGTTGCTGAGGGTGGAGTGGAAGTCGCTGGCCGTCAGCTGGTCCAGAGGCTTGTCCAGATCGCGGAGCGACCTCAGGACCTCATGGGCGAAGTACTGCTTGCCTTGCTCAGCTCCAAACGTCTTCAGGAACTTCCGCAATTGGCTTAAATGATTTAAATTGGTCAAAAATGTGAAAATTGTGTAAACGAATTAAAATACCTACATCTTTCCTGAGAAGAACAAGAGGAAATCGATCATTCGGAGCCGCGGGCTCTGCAGACAGAGGAAAGAACTCCGCCGAGTGATGGCGTTTGGCTTGCCATCCAGTTTGTTGATCCAGTAGAGCAGAGACTCTTCCAGAAGGGCGGGCACATCAAACGCTAAAATTTAGTCAGGTAAAATTCTATTTGATTTTATTAGTTTCGTTTTAGCCGCTCACATGACGTGTTCCAGCCGCCAATGATCAGGCGCTGGCAGTAGTCCATGAGCCTCTGCTTGAGCTTCAGCATGGATCTGGCCTCGTACTTGTTGTTCTTCTCATCTGCTCGTTTGAGCTGCGCCTCCGTCAGCTCAAAGTAGGGCGCTAGTAGGGAGGCCTTGTAGTGGTAGGCCTCGTTTGAGCACTTGAGCAGGTGCTGCACGAAAGCCCTCCCAAAGTCGTCGCTGGTCATGTCTTCCCCCTTGCGGATATAATTGACCTTGACCTTGCCACCGATGAAGAAGGCGGTGGAGATCAGGTAGACCTTGTGCTGTCCCAGACTGGTCATGCCCTTTGCAGCTCTGGGCGCCAGCTTGTCGCGTTGGGCGCCATCTCCAGCAACCATCGTTTCGATATCATACACCAGATGCACTTGCTCGAAATGCGCTGGGTCGGGATTGAAGCCGTGGCGCCGTTGCAAAATCTCGTAGAGTGTCAGCGCACGCCGACATTTGGTTGGTTTTGCACGGAACCGTATCTTGGAGGGTCCCACGTTGGAGCCAGGCTTGTTGGCCTGCTTGAATGGGCAAATGCCCTCATGCGCCACTAGGTAAGATGGCCCAAACGGGGCGAGGCAGTGCCTGCAGGTGTTCAGGTTGAGCGCTCTGGCCAGGTCCTTGACCAGAGAGTACCTGAAACGTGGTTCAGAAGTGTGAATTGTGAGTGGATTTTAGTGATTGCAGATGTGGGAATCTCAATAATTTTCGTAAGGCACTTATGCCATTTTTAGTTGTTAATTCAGAACTGACCTGCCATCGTGGAAGATGACAGTCATGACGTTCTTGTGAAGGCGCCGATCCAGGGCAGGCACGATCTGCTTGAGATCGTCGCCTCTTCTCGTGCGGTAGACGCAGATGTTGACGTCGTGCACCCTGCCCGCCTCCCGCAGGACAGCGAGGTCTCTCGTGGGGTGGATTAAGGTCGGTTCTCGCCCTGCGAACCACTTGCGGGCCATGGCCGCGCCCGCTTTGCCCGCCTTGTAGCGCTGCTTGTGGATCGTGCCCTTGGCCACGATCTGGTGGAAAGCCATGCAGTGGAACAGTGTCTCACTGGGCGGAATGTCACGGTAGCCGTTAAGACTGCGCTTGAATTGGACCACGTGCTGACTCTTGAAGAGTTCTGAAGCGGAAAATCTGGTTGGTAAGTACTATGTAGCCCTATGTGAGACCTCAAACGGCACACTTGCTTGCAATAGGCTTAGAACTGTATCTATATCGCACCTGACGGAATGGAGAAGACGCCATCTTCATCATCGCTGTTCTGGTCTTCCAACTGGTGAGGTTCCGCCAGGGTCATGTGGGCCAATTCGTCTGTCAAGCCGATTGGATCGGGTTCGGTGCGCCGTTCCATGGAATCAGAATTCACGGCAGAATCGCTGACGTGACCATCAGTGGGCTCCTCGTCAGAGCAGTGAATGGCGTGCTTCAGAGCCGCGTCAGCCGTGCCAAAGGTCTCGCCGCAGGTGCCACATTCGTGGCTTGCCTCATCGCCAGCAAAGGAGACGATGAGCTGTCTGCAAATGTTAGCAATAACTAGTTAATGACAATGGTTAGATGTAAGAAATCCATCCCACCTCATAGAAGCGGCCATTGTGTCGATTGGACGTGTCAGAGGGGTGTCAAAAGTTCACAATTTCAAACGGACTGTTTGCGTAAGTTTTGCGTATACAGCAGCAGTAGTAGTGTACGTAGGCACAGCAGCGTGTAGTGTAGTAGTAGCCAGACGGCAACACACTGCAACTCGCGGCGTATTGCACTTGCGTACACAAACTGCGCTCCGCGCGGGCGCCAGCTGTCACCATCCATCACTCTGTGCGTCGGCTCTACAAAGTTTGAATTTTACCGTACCCTGACCGAATAGTGGACCGGGGTTTTTATTAATTCTTATTAATAACTTATTAACTTAAAAGAAATAAAATACGGTAGCCAAAAGTGACGAAACCCCCGAGACGAACTCAGTTCGCGCCAGTTACCGTAGTCAACCATGACGTGCCTGCAAGCCGGTGCGCCAAATTAAATTACTTAAAATTTGGGGAAATTTTAATGGACGGATTTTTCTGAAATTTGGTGTAGGGGTATGTTTTCGACTATGCTGAATCCGATGGTGCACATCCCGAGCTCCTGCGACCACGTTTGAGTCGATTGTGACCCGATTTATGGTTACTACTACTACTGCATAGTCTGCCAAGTATTTATCAAATAGTTTCAGATTTTATAATTAACGAAATTAGGGATATTTTCAAGGGTTTTGTCAAAATTCCCAAATTTTGACAAATTCAAACAGTTTAAATTTCAAAACTTTGTTGCACGGATGTATCGAGCATAGTCTACCAAGTATTTATCAAATAGTTTCAGATTTTATAATTAGCGAATTTTGGGATATTTTCAAGGTTTTTGTCAATATTCCCAAATTATGACAATTTCAAACAGCTTAAATTTCACAATGTCTTTGCGTTGACGCATTGGGCATAGTCTGTCAAGTATTTAACAAATAGTTTCTGATTTTATAATTAACGAAATTTGGGATATTTTTGTTAAGATCCTTAAATTTCGACAATTCCAAATAGCTTAAATTTAAAAATGTCTTTGCATAGTTGTGTCGGGCGTAGTCTGCCAAGTATTTAGCAAATAGTTCTAGATTTTATAATTAAACAATTTAGGTATAGTTTTTAAGGTTTTTGTCAGAATTTCTAAATTTCGACAATTTCAAGCAGCTTATTAGACTTCAACATACTTTGTGTGGAAGCATCGAGCACTAAGCCCAAAAGAATAGGGCGTCGTCCCATTTGTACCCTTTTCAATAGGGCGTCGTCCCATTTATACCCATTTCAATAGGGCGTCGTCTCATTGAGACGCTTTTATTGCACTGTGTGCCTGCGGCGAATTTTTCTGATCCATTTATGGATCAGTTGCCACAATTATAAGCGCAAAGTGTGCCTGCGGCGAATCTTCTGATCCTGTGGATCAGGTGCCGCGAACAAATCCAAGACCAATTGCGGCGATACCCCACCAAATTGTCGACAAAATTTCTAGCGGCACTTCACTATCCAGTGCACATTATCGCGCACACGCTCTCAAGTTTACACTGATGCCAACGTGGTGCCACAGTTTTTAGACAAAGCTTGTTACTCTAAGCTTGTTTTGTGAAAACCTCAGCGAGTTCCGTTAACTGTAGCAAATGTGCGCCCTTGTTAAACAAAAGTGAAAATTTTCACGTTTCAGCCGACTTTGCGTAGGATTCGTGCGTGCGTGCGTGCGTGCGTGCGTGCGTGCGTGCGTGCGTGCGTGCGTGCGTGCGTGAGTGAGTGCATGCGAGCCTGCGTGCGTGCGTGCGTGCGTGCGTGCGTGCGTGCGTGCGTGCGTGCGTGCGTGCGTGCGTGCGTGCGTGCGTGCGTGCGTGCGTGCGTGCGTGCGTGCGTGTTTGTGTGTGTTTGTGTGCGTGCGTCTGCGTGCGTGTGCGTGTGTGCGTGTGCGTGTGCGTGTGCGTGTGCGTGTGCGTGTGCGTGTGCGTGTGCGTGTGCGTGTGCGTGTGCGTGTGCGTGTGCGTGTGCGTGTGCGTGTGCGTGTGCGTGTGCGTGTGCGTGTGCGTGTGCGTGTGCGTGTGCGTGTGCGTGTGCGTGTGCGTGTGCGTGTGCGTGTGCGTGTGCGTGTGCGTGTGCGTGTGCGTGTGCGTGTGCGTGTGCGTGTGCGTGTGCGTGTGCGTGTGCGTGTGCGTGTGCGTGTGCGTGTGCGTGTGCGTGTGCGTGTGTGTGTGTGTGTGTGTGTGTGTGTGTGTGTGTGTGTGTGTGTGTGTGTGTGTGTGTGTGTGTGTGTGTGTGTGTGTGTGTGTGTGTGTGTGTGTGTGTGTGTGTGTGTGTGTGTGTGTGTGTGTGTGTGGCGTATTTTCGATTTGATTAAAATTTGTGACGTATTTTAGCAGTTCTAATAAATTGCAATTTCAAGATGCTAAGAATTAAAATTAAAAAATATCAAAATCGACATTTTCGTCTGATGGACTGGCGCCAAAATTTCTTCAGAAATGACAAGGGCACAGACAGCGGATAATTTGTAACACAAAAGAAATTTATGCAAACGTTAAATTTGATAGTAATGCGCGATTATTTGTCAAAATTCTATAATTGTCAAAAGTAGAACGTCGTTTATTGACGAATGTGAAAGAGCTTATTTTCTTGGCTTTCTTATACCGTACAAACCGCGCCTCAATAACTCTCACCATGCTCAAGTTCTAGGGAGTCGAAGACGCTGAGGTCGGCGAAATGAGTACACCTTGCGCGACACGCCGTGGTTTTCTAACGGGATAAGCAATTTTGATGAAACCAATTCGTAGCAAAACCTTATACATGGCAGGGGTGACCATAGAAACTGAAACTAGTTTCAGTTTCAGTTTCAGTTTCTATAAATATACTGAAACTGAAACTGAAACTGAAACTAAAATGGTCGGCAATATTGAAACTGAAACTGAAACTGAAACTCCACAAAAGGAATCAGTATTAGTGCAATACTGAAACTAGTTTCAGTGCGCACTACTGAAACTAGTTTCAGTTTCAGTTTCAGTGTTTGAGGCGTATGTTTGGTTCATCTTAGGTTGATTCGGCACTTTGCTTGATTGACAATGACGAAAAAACTTTGAATGCACCATATGGTAATCAGCAACGCAGTAACGCATTCATGCGAGGTTGCATGTGCGCTTTACAGCCACGAACAGCGTACTTAATACTGAAACTCAGTTTCAGTAACTGAAACTGAAACTCAAGAGAATTCCTTACTGAAACTGAAACTGAAACTGAAACTAGAAAGAAAACTGATACTGATACTGAAACTGAAACTGAAACTAAATCAGTTTCTATGGTCACCCCTGATACATGGATCTACATTTGTCCCAAATTTCACATATTTGGGTTACGCCTTGGAAATGTTATTCGGAAACAGAATGTGGTCACATGAAAAGAAAACCCTGTACTAGCCGCGCCCCAGCGCGGCGAAGAAACGTGGCCGAACTGAGTATAACTTCACACCACCTACAACTAGAGCAAGTAATAGTACGACAACGAAACGCATCGAAAGTAAATGACCAATTCGCGTGCTACTGGAATGGAACCCAAAGCTTTACGTCGAGCACACCAACAAGCTAGACCCCTGCTAAACATTCTAGACGATTGCTAGCTAGAATCTATTATTAGCGAGATTCTCACATCATTTCGCTGTTTTCGCAGGTCGCTCGACACGGTAAACAAGATAGTCGACCAGATACATCAGACTGGGGTTCACACGGTGGATTGTGACGACGTGCTCACTGCAGCAGTCGATCCCCTGCAGGCAATAATACACAGACTTCCTTTCTGCACAGCATGTGTGCACACTCACGCAAAGTAGGAACCCACCAACTCCGCGGGATACTTGTCGTATCCTGCCTTTGAAGTATTACCGGGTCCGTTCGGTGGCAAATAGCGCGTAAGGGCTTCCGGAAAAAAGGTTCGGCGCTCTCCCTTGTCGCGAGTGTCCACGAAGGTGACGTTGAGATTCCTCATGCAGGCTCCCATGCTGATATCCTCGCCAAAGGTGGGGTGCACTTTTCTACATATCTTCTCGGTTGGGTCACGCAGCCCTGCCTCGACGACGCGTCGCAGCGCCTCACGACTCAAGACGTAGCCTGCGCCGCCCGACATGTAACCTGCTGATGATAGTGAGTCGCTGACGACAAGCCACGGCTGACATTTGAAGGAACGTTCTGCTGATTCGCAATCAATCCACAAGTGAAGCAATGTAATGTGAAAAATGGCCGTTTCGGCACTGTATAACAAACGAACATGCCCCAACCGGTTTCGCTAAACGGACCCATGCGCTGCAACAAACGCTATGTTAATCAGTTGTTGCCAGGGGGGGGGGGGGTGGGTGGGGTGGGGGGGGGGGGGTGGGGGGTGCATCTGGTGCGTCACGTGTCAACTACACTAGATGTTGTCATGCTGTGCATAGGAAAACCTTGCTTTGTCTGCTGTTCTACCCCTGGCGAAGGGTTTGGTTGGGGCCCGAAACCAGTTTCGACAAATTCGTTTGTTCTACTGTGCAGAAAGGGTTATCTTTCGCAATTTGCGAATGAATCCAAGCATCTTTCATTCCTGGATTACTGCAAACCATGCAATACGTTAGTGGTGAAGAACATATCTGCAGATGTATTCGGTCGACACCTCATATATGTACAGGGTTTTTTCAACAGTGACTGCCCGGGAACTCGAATAACTTCTGCGCCGGTGCATCGATTTTAACGAAACTTGAACCAACTTAAGATCCTTATGTAGGAAAGCTAGTGTTAAATTTTTGCGGAAATTGGCCGCGCGTAGCGACTACCCGAAGGCTTGAAAGAAGGTCTACTTTTCAATAGCCCTTTATGACACGCGTGTTGACTATTGTCAACAGGTGCAGCACACGGATAAATTTTGCTGGTGTGCTGCCCACGGAGCACAATTTCCAACTTTGTGTGCACGGGCTTGCACACATTTCTGGATCCGTGCACACATTTCTGACTTCGTGCACACATTTGTGGATCCGTGCACACATTTCTGGATCCGTGCACACATTTCTGGATCCGTGCACACATTCTTTGACGTCTGCACACATTTCTGACTTCGTGCACACATTTCTGACTCCGTGCACACATTCCTTGGGGCCTTGCACACATTCTTGCCCCTTGCACACATTCTTTGCTGTCTGCACACATTCTTTGCTGTCTGCACACATTCTTTGACATCTGCACACATTCTTTAACATCTGCACACATTCTTTGACATCTGCACACATTCTTTGCTGCGGGGGACTCGTGCATACATTCTTGGGGGAGGGGGGACTCCTGCACACATTCTTGGGTGAGGGTGGGAGTGCTGCACACATTCTTTGTTGTTGGGGGGGGGGGGGGGGGTGGACTGCTGCACACATTCTTGGGTTTGGGGTGGACCCCTGCACACATTCTTTGTTGTGGGGGGAATTCTGCACACATTCTTTGTTGTGGGGGGACTTCTGCACACATTTCTTGTTGTGGGGGGACTTGTGCACACATTTTTCAGTTTGTGCACACATTCTTGGGTTGTTGCACACATTCTTTGGTTGTTGCACATATTTTTTGTATTCTGCACACATTTTTGTATTCTGCACACATTTTTCACTTTCTGCACACATTTTTCACTTTCTGCACACATTATTGGGCTGTTGCACATATTTTTTGACTTGTGCACACATTTTTTGTGTTCTGCACACATTTTTTGTGTTCTGCACACATTTTTTAACTTCTGCACACATTTTTTGACTTCTGCACGCATTTTTTGACTTCTGCACACATTTTTTTTATTCTGCACACATTTTTGACTTTCTGCACACATTTTTTGTATTCTGCACACATTTTTCACTTTCTGCACACATTTTTTTTATTCTGCACACATTTTTGACTTTCTGCACACATTTTTGACTTTCTGCACACATTTTTTGTATTTTGCACACATTTTTCACTTTCTGTACACATTTTTTGTATTTTGCACACATTTTTTTGTGTTCTGCACACATTTTTTGTATTCTGCACACATTTTTTATATTCTGCGCACATTTTTGACTTGTGCACACATTTTTTGACTTCTGCACACATTTTTGACTTCTGCACACATTATTGGGTTCTTGCACACATTTTTTGACATTTTTTTTATTCTGCACACATTTTTCACTTTCTGCACAAATTTTTGACTTTTGCACACATTTTGACTTTTGCACACATTTTTCACTTTCTGCTCACATTTTTTGTATTTTGCACACATTTTTGACTTTTGCACACATTTTTCACTTTCTGCACACAGCCATGTTTCCCCCCAAAACATCCGCACCAAAATAAACACACTGTCCCCCCAAAGTCAAAGATTACATACAGACATCAAACAATGACATTGCATACAGACATCAAAGCATGCCAAACAACATATGCAGACTTTGTGCAACAACCCAATAATGTGTGCAACAACTTTTAAAGATGCGTGCAGACTTCAAACAATGCATGTCACAGTCAACAATGTCTGCAGCCCATGAAAAGTGTGTCAAACACCCAAGAATGTGTGCAGAAGTAAAAATGTGTGCAGAAAGTGAAAAAATGTGCGCAGAATGCAAAAATGTGTGCAGAACACAATGTGGTATCAAAATGCCCCAAAAGGCAAAGAAAAAAATGTGTGCAGACCCAATACAAAAAATGCACCATGCGCAGAAGAAAATTTGGAGACAAAAATGTGTGCAGAATCCAAAAAATGTGTGCAGAACACAAAAAATGTGTGCAGAATACAAAAAATGTGTGCAGAATACAAAAAATGTGTGCACATTGCAAAAAATGTGTGCAAAAGTAAAAAAATGTGTGCAGAATACAAAAAATGTGTGCAGAAGTCAAAAATGTGTGCAGAATACAAAAAATGTGTGCAAAATCCAAAAAATGTGTGCAGAATATAAAAAATGTGTGCATAACACAAAAAATGTGTGCAGATTACAAAAAATGTGTGCAGAAAGTGAAAAATGAGTGCAAAAGTAAAAAAAATGTGTGCAGAATACAAAAAATGTGTGCAGAAAGTGAAAAATGTGTGCAGAATACAAAAAATGTGTGCAAAAGTAAAAAAATGTGTGCAGAAGTCAAAAAATGTCTGCAAAAACCCAAGAATGTGTGCAAGAACCCAATAATGTGTGCAGAAAGTGAAAAATGTAGAAAGAAGTGTAGAAAAAAAAAAAACAAAAAATGAATAATGTGCAGAAAGTGAGACGCGCGCAGAAGTAAAATGTGTGCAGAACACAAAAAATGTGTGCAGAATACAAAAAATGTGTGCAACAACCCAAGAATGTGTGCAACAACCCAAGAATGTGTGCAACAACCCAAGAATGTGTGCACAAACTGAAAAATGTGTGCACGAGTCCCCCCACAACAAAGAATGTGTGCACGAGTCCCCCCACAACAAAGAATGTGTGCAGCAGTCCCCCCAAACCAAAGAATGTGTTCAGAAGTCCCCCCAAAACAAGAAATGTGTGCAGAAGTCCCCCCACAACAAAGAATGTGTGCAGAATTCCCCCCACAACAAAGAATGTGTGCAGGGTTCCCCCAAACCCAAGAATGTGTGCAGCAGTCCCCCCCACAACAAAGAATGTGTGCAGCACTCACCCCTCCCCCAATAATGTGTGCAGGAGTCCCCCCACAACCCAAGAATGTGTGCACGAATCCCCCCACAACAAAGAATGTGTGCAGGAGTCGCCCCACAACCCAAGAATGTGTGCAGAAGTCCCCCCACAACAAAGAATGTGTGCACGAGTCCCCCCAGCAGCAAAGAATGTGTGCACGAGTCCCCCCAAACCCAAGAATGTGTGCATGAGTCCCCCCACAACAAAGAATGTGTGCAGCACTCCCACCCTCCCCCAAGAATGTGTGCAGGAGTCCCCCCACAACCCAAGAATGTGTGCAGAAGTCTCCCCACAACAAGGAATGTGTGCACGAGTCCCCCCAGCAGCAAAGAATGTGTGCAAGGGGCAAGAATGTGTGCAAGGCCCCAAGAAATGTGTGCATGGATCCAGAAATGTGTGCACGGATCCAGAAATGTGTGCACGGATCCAGAAATGTGTGCACGGATCCAGAAATGTGTGCACAGATCCAGAAATGTGTGCACGGATCCAGAAATGTGTGCACGAACTCAGAAATGTGTGCACAGATCCAGAAA
>JASAMZ010003548.1:0-12040 GCA_030248115.1 Linhomoeus sp. GSCO2_2
AGCAATAGTTGTCTTGTGTGGTGGTTCTTCGTTCAGTTACATACATACTGTAGTAATCTCGAAAGAAATTTTTTTGAAAAAAAACGGGGTTTGAAAAAAATTTTTCATCTCTAATTGCATGTCGCGTCAACTAAATCAAGCGTGCGAGTGACTGCGACAAAGTTATCCGTAAACTTCTTGCGCACCCTGTGCATTACGGCTTCTCAGGATGCTGACTGAGTCGGTGGAGGGAGAGAACGTGAGGCAGCAGGACGTTCGCTACTTCTGGAAAGCGGCCGCTGGCAGCCTTCTGGGCGCCCAGTCAATGTGGAACTATCTCTCCAACAACACTGAGACTCTCAAGCAGAAGTGAGTGCGGGGAGCCGTTTGAATGGCACATCTTTGTCGTTGCTTGCTGGTTACTGTTCACGAAGATTGCCTAATTGTAATGATAATTGGCAAAATGCAAGCAAGTTCAATAATTCATTCTTCGTCAGCTGTTTAAGTTCTAAATATCTTATATTAAAATATTTATAGTTACATTTTGCCCATACTAGCCGTCAGTTTGCACGTTCGCATACGGTAGGTACCATAGCTTGCATTCTGCGACCGCACATAAATCTGTAGTAGCAGTAGTACTAAGCTTTCAGAAGTTTTAATCTCGCTGACGTATCCAACAAACAAGCAAACAGCTAATGCCTAAATGGGACCGCGCCGTTCGTTCGCAGGTTCGACTCTTTCACCCTGAAGACCATCATCGAGCGCGCTCTCCCGAATTCGCTCTTCAAGCGAGACGCCGCGCTTCAGAAGGTGCGTTAATTCACTTATAATTGGATTCAGGGGTGACCATGGAAACTGATTTAGTGTCAGTTTCAGTTCGGTATCAGTTTTTATTTTGTTTCAGTATCAGTTTCAGCTTCGGTGAAAAAATTTCATGAGTTTCAGTTTCAGTTGTTGAAACTGGGCTCGCGGATGTATAGCGTGCGTACGTGCAATTGATGTATGCGTTGCTGAGTTGCCGATTACCATACATAAGGTGCATTCCAAGTTATTTCATCGTTGTCAACAAGTAGCGCGCCAAATCAACTTATATGAACCAAACATACGCCTCAAATACTGATAGTGCAACTGACACTAGTTTTAGTGCAGTGCGTACTGAAAGTAAACTAGTTTCAGTATCGCCTAATAGTGAAACTTTTATGAAGTTTCAGTTTCAGTTTCAGTTTAAATATGGCTGGCCATTTTAGTTTCAACACAGTTTCAGTTTCAGTGTGTTTAATTGAAACATAAACATGGTCACCCCTGATTGCATAAAATTATTGAAATTGGATAAACGGTCATATGGAGCGCCTTTCAGTTGCAAGCGTTCGCGGCGGCTCATCCGAAGTTGTCCAGCTACAGGGAGATCGCGTCGGCGCTGGAGAGAACGAGAGCGAACATTGACTGGATGGAGAAGAATTATTACGGCTTGTTAGCACTCTTTGGCTCTACTAAGTGTAGCTAGTCGTGCTGTGAATATTGTGTGTTGATGTTAGCGTTAGCCGAAGTGTAGACACTGTTACAGTTGCGTAGGCTATCCTTATAAACTTCTCTGCAGCTTAGGTATCTTAGGAAGCCTCGAAACGTCCTTTGCGTAGTCTTTAGGCTGCGTGGTGCGATGTGTGTGGCGCGCTTTCCAAGATGTTCTGTCAGCATCCGTAGTACTTCACTGCAAAGCGGTGAGTGTGTACTGTGCGTAGAGTCGCAGACTCTTGTCTCAAGACGCGCTCCTAGCGGTGGGTAGTTGATTGTAGGCTGCAGCAGCATCGGCGTTGACGTGTAGGAATGTGGTAGGTATACTGTGCCATTCATGTGAGAAACACGCAAAATTCGAGTTCATCTGACGATAGTGGTATACTGATACTGGTATACTGATACTGGTATACTGATTCGCGGCTTTTCGTCTTAATTAGCACGTAACAAGCTGTGTGTGTAAAAAGTTCAACCTATGCTTTGTGTCTGTCAAATCTTGGTGAACAGTTTAGTGAATTTCATTCGCATAATTAGCCGCATCTAGCGAAGGTATCTTGAAAACGTGTACCACAATTCAAATGCAGCTATTACCACGATACGGTTGTCTGTACAACTGATCTAAAGCTCAGTGATATCGCCGCGTTCGCTATATGGTATCGGCATGATACGACGCCGTTCATCTGAAGTTTTATACCTGTGGGAATACGCCACATCGAACAAAAAACTTGCCAACTGTTTGGTGCAGTCGTTCTCTACTAGGAATTTCGTTTGGTGTGCGCATTTCTGCGTTATGACGCTTTTGACAATTTGTAGAATTTTGGCAAATTGTGGCGTATTTCTATAAAATTCCACAATTGCAAACAATTTCTTTTGTGTTACAAATTATCCGCGGTCTATGCTCTTTCGATTTCTGAAGAAATTTCGCCGCTAGTCCATCAGGCGACAAAATCGATTTTCGACTTTTTGTTGATAAGTGCGGGCTGCCGCTCGACCTATTCCTTCAGGTCGTATTCACACTTTGTTCTCCCACACACATACACTATGTACAGACTCAATACACACCGCTTAAGACTCGATACTCCCTATCGACTCTCTATAGACTCAAGACTGACTTTACCAAGACTGTCCGTTACACACAGAGAAACAGCGCGAGAGGGTTACGAGTGGGCGTGGCTAAGCGCGTTACAACCAATCAGCGCACAGCACGAGAAGACAACACTACGGGGTCGTCTGCTGTTGACATCCACTCCCCTCCTAAGAATCGCGTTCCATCGCGATACACTCGCAAAGCCTGTAAACTAAGCGAGCAACAATACACCACCTAATTATCAACGTTCCCCAAATACTCAGTTGACAACAACTGCCTACCTACCATACGTACCAAAACACATCGCGCAAGTAACACAAGTAACCAAATGTCTGCGTACCCATACCACCTCTGCAAACAGAACGAAATCATCTTACACAAATATCAACCCAGCAATCCAGAAAGGATGCATCACCTTACTACCAGCACAACAACAATATAAAATAACTGTCGCGACGACGAAGTCCCGACTTCTTACCTACGCGCAATAACGTACCTATTGCAACAATCCTAATCATCGCGAAGGGTGACATACATGTACCGTGCGCGCACGAACAGTCTACTGTCTACGGAGGGTAATAGTGCGCGAAAGCGGCGCGTTTAATTAGCGCGCAGTCGCTGCGACAAGGGCAAGCGTGAGAAGTGCGTTGTGCGAGGGTGTCTGCTGCCTGCTTCACTGTGTGCGTCAACGTGTCCCAAGCCGCTGACACTGTCCCGCTGCTTTCGGGACGCTGACTTCTCGCTCGAGGCTTCCCTCTGGAGGCGGCCTTCTTCTTGGCCCTGATAGCCACCCTTCTTGGCACCCTTGGCACTCTTCTCACTTTGGCCTTCTTCCTGAGTAGTAACTGTAGCTGTTCGCCAGTGTCATTCACTTTTGGACTTCAAATCGCCAATTTACACGCTGTAGAAAACCCCCCGGCAAATCTGCTCGGATCGCTGGTGCCATTGACTTTTAGCTCCCCTTAAGCATTACGCACACGTTAAAGTACGTAGTACTACGGGCAAATTTTGGGGGTTTTTTTGCAAAGTATGGGAAATCGCCCGTGCCATTGACTTTTGGCCTCCCTTAAGCACTACGCACACGCTAAAGTACGTAGTACTACGGGCAAATTTTGGGGTCATTTTTTGCTTAAGCACGCAAAATCCCAATTCGGGCAAATTTCGGAGATTTTGGAAATAGTTAAGGAATGAGTTTGCTTAATTGTCTATTTATTTATTTATTTATTTATTTATTTATTTATTTATTTATTTATTTATTTATTTACTTATTTACTTATATATTTATGTACATATGTATACACATCTCGCGCATGTACGCGCGTACGTACATACGTACGTATGTACGCGATTATATACGTATGTACGCGTAGATTTATAACGTCGCGGATAACCCGCGGTTAACTCTTTCGAGACCACAAACTCGCTAAAAATCGCAAATTTGTTAAAAATCCCACATATGCAGGGGCTCCCGCACGGACGTGTTGTATGTACGGCATCCCTAATGGTGCCATGTTGTACGCATGGCATCCCTAATGGTGCCACGTTGTATGCACGGCATCCCTAATGGTGCCATGCTGTATGCATGGCATCCCTAATGGTGCCATGTTGTATGCATGGCATCCCTAATGGTGCCATGCTTACAGGCCTCCCTACAGTGTCACGTGTTAACTGGTTCTCGAACGTACGGAGCCAGTTTGAACAACATACGCAGAGCCTCCCACATAGAAATTTGGCAAATTTCCAACAAAATTCATCAAATTTAACAATTTTTCACAAAAATTCACCAAATTTGTCAAATTTCCAACAAAAATCTGGCCAAAATTGCCCCAGTCCCAGAATTCATTTAATTATGTAATTATGTAATTATGCAATTATGTAATTATGCAATTATTTAATTATGTAATTATTTAATTATTATTTATTTGTCTGAAAAATTGCTCATTTGTAGTGGCAAACATAGAAAATTTGCTTGTTTTAACCCGTGACACAGAAAAAATTGCTAATTTCATAGTATCCCATACAAAAAATCGCTTATTTCAAAATAGTGTCAAAATAGTGTCAGGGGTGGGGGGACCCACTGCGAAAATGTCACCATTTTCCTATGCTGCCTATGTTAAAGCTTTTACTGTATGCGTCGGCGTGTTGGCATCCTCTGGCCCTATCTTAATGTGTGTGCGCACACCACCAGTCAATTTCAGAGGTATTTTACCAAATTCCCCAGTCCCAGAGAGGTGCAAATAGTCAAGATTCTATTATTCCTTAATTCTATAATTCTATAATTCCTTAATTCTATAATTATGTAATTCTGTAATTCTGTAATACATTCAATAATGCAAAAATTAAAAACGTGATGTAAGAATTACTATTTTGGAGGATTGCGCAACCTTGTGTAATCGAAACGACTCACTGGAACCCTAGGGGCTAAGAGGTGACTGAGCGAATCCATCCAATTCGTCATTTCGAGGCCGGACGGACGTCGGCTATATCGCCTCGCCCTTCGCGCCGAATGCTTTAGCGGGCTGTAGGCGATATAGCGGCCATCCAACCCAGCCGAGGCGTCGGAGAAAACTGGCGCAGTCGGCAGCTGACGCGCGAAAAGAGAGCGCCCTCACCTCTAGTCCCTTCCCATTTACACAGTTTGCCAATCGCGGCTTTCGCTTCGACCCTCTCCGCTCGCGAGAGCCCGACTAAAACGTTAGCAGACGCAACGTATAGTCGACGAAATCCACTCGTCATTGGATCTGAATTTGAGAGTGTTCTGGCGAATCCGGCTATCCTACTGATCCGCGCTGCGATTTCCCGATACGACAGCTACCGTACCAGCGAAATCGCTATTTTTCATCCGTTCAGGTGCGAAAATGCGAAAGAAATAAACTTGCAGCAGCGTGTACTACCGAAGGCTACCGTAACGCGATGTGTCACAAATAAGAAGGTTAGCTCTCGTCGTCGTCGTCGTCGTCGTCGTCGTCGTCGTCGTCGTCGTCGTCGTCGTCGTCGTCGTCGTCGTCGTCGTCGTCGTCGTCGTCGTCGCCGCCGTCTCGTCTCGCTGTCGTCATCGTCGTTGTTATCGTCGTTGTTGTTGTCGTTTTGGAAATGGCCTGCAAATCGGATGGATGGAAACTAGCCCCCCACATGCACTTGCACAAATATAATGTGTTGCAATGCTTTGGATGATGGTGAATGCACCATTCTTAACAATGACATGTTGTTTGGAAGGAATTTCAGTAGTATAGGTTGCTTGACTGGGACTATATTTTGGGTGCTGTATTGCGGCAAATTGCCCTGCTTACTAATCCATGCCAGTTAGGACGAAATTCACACTTTGGATTACTGTAATCATGTGCTAAAGTGTGGTATAATTGTGAAATAAATGCAGCAAAATCATGCCAAATGTGATAAAATTGTGTTAAAATGTGGTGAAATTACACCAAAATGTGCTTAAATTGTGACAAAATGTGATGAAATTGCACCAAAATGTGTTAAAAATCATGATCAAGTGTGGCAAAACCATGCCAGATGCAATAAAACCATGTCAAAATGTGCTTAAATTGTGACAAAATGTGATGAAATTGCACCAAAATGTGCTCAAATTATGATAAAATGCTGCAAAATCATGTCAAATGCACTAAAATTGTGACAAAAAGTGACAAAAAGTGATCAAAATGTGCTCAAATTGTGATAAAATGCAGCAGAACCATGCCAGGTACAATAATACCATGTCAAAATGCACTAAAATTGTGACAAAATGTGATGAAATTGCACCAAAATGCAGCAAAACCATGCCAGATGCAGTAAAACCATGTCAAATATGGTTTTACTGCATCTGGCATAGTTTTGCTGCATTTTGGTGCAATTTCATCACATTTTGTCACAATTTTAGCGCATTTTGACATGGTTTTATTGTACCTGGCATGGTTCTGCTGCATTTTATCACAATTTGAGCACATTTTGATGCAATTTCATCACTTTTTGTCACAATTTTAGTGCATTTGACATGATTTTGCAGCATTTTATCATAATTTGAGCACATTTTGGTGCAATTTCATCACATTTTGTCACAATTTAAGCACATTTTGACATGGTTTTATTGCATCTGGCATGGTTTTGCCACACTTTATCATGATTTCAGCACATTTTGGTGTAATTTCACCACATTTTGTCACAATTTTAGCACATTTTAACATAATTTTATCACATTTGGCATGATTTTGCTGCATTTATTTCACAATTATACCACACTTTGGCACATGATTACAGTAATCCAAAGTGTGAATTTCGTCCTAACTGGCATGGATTAGTAAGCAGGGCAATTTGCCGCAATACAGCACCCAAAATATAGTCCCAGTCAAGCAACCTATACTACTGAAATTCCTTCCAAACAACATGTCATTGTTAAGAATGGTGCATTCACCATCATCCAAAGCATTGCAACACATTATATTTGTGCAAGTGCATGTGGGGGGCTAGTTTCCATCCATCCGATTTGCAGGCCATTTCCAAAACGACAACAACAACGACGATAACAACGACGATGACGACAGCGACGGCGGCGGCGGAGACGACGACGACGACGACGACGACGACGACGACGACGACGACGACGACGACGACGACGACGACGACGACGACGACGACGACGACGACGACGACGACGACGACGACCACGACCACGACGACGACCACGACGACGACGAGAGCTAACCTTCTTATTTGTGACACATCGCGTTACGGTAGCCTTCGGTAGTACACGCTGCTGCAAGTTTCTTTCTTTCGCATTTTCGCACCTGAACGGATGAAAAATAGCGATTTCGCTGGTACGGTAGCTGTCGTATCGGGAAATCGCAGAGTGGATTAGTAGGATAGCCGGATTCGCCAGAACACTCTCAAATTCAGGTCCAATGAAGAGTGGATTTCGTCGACTATACGTTGCGTCTGCCAACGTTTTAGTCGGGCTCTCGCGAGCGGAGAGGGTCGAAGCGAAAGCCGCGATTGGCAAACTGTGTAAATGGGAAGGGACTAGAGGTGAGGGCGCTCTCTTTTCGCGCGTCAGCTGCCGACTGCGCCAGTTTTCTCCGGCGCCTCGGCTGGGTTGGATGGCCGCTATATCGACTACAGCCCGCTAAAGCATTCGGCGCGAAGGGCGAGGCGATATAGCCGACGTCCGTCCGGCCTCGAAATGACGAATTGGATGGATTCGCTCAGTCGCCTCTTAGCCCCTCGGGTTCCAGTGAGTCGTTTCGATTACACAAGGTTGCGCAATCCTCCAAAATAGTAATTTTTGCATTATTGAATGTATTATAGAATTACAGAATTACATAATTATAGAATTAAGGAATTATAGAATTATAGAATTAAGGAATAATAGAATCTTGACTATTTGCACCTCTCTGGGACTGGGGAATTTGGTAAAATACCTCTGAAATTGACTGGTGGTGTGCGCACACACATTAAGATAGGGCTAGAGGATGCCAACACGCCGACGCATACAGTAAAAGCTTTAGCATAGGCAACATAGGAAAATGGCGACATTTTCGCAGTGGGTCCCCCCCACCCCTGACACTATTTTGACACTATTTTGAAATAAGCGATTTTTTTGTATGGGACACTATGAAATTAGCAATTTTTTCTGTGCCACGGGTTAAAAAAAGCAAATTTTCTATGTTTGCCACTACAAATGAGCAATTTTTCAGACAAACAAATAATAATTAAATAATTACATAATTAAATAATTGCATAATTACATAATTGCATAATTACATAATTACATAATTACATAATTACATAATTAAATGAATTCTGGGACTGGGGAACCATGACAATTTTGGCCAGATTTTTGTTGGAAATTTGACAAATTTGGTGAATTTTTGTGAAAAATTGTTAAATTTGATGAATTTTGTTGGAAATTTGCCAAATTTCAATGTGGGAGGCTCTGCGTATGTTGTTCAAACTGGCTCCGTACGTTCGAGAACCAGTTAACACGTGACGTTGTAGGGAGGCCTGTAAGCATGGCACCATTAGGGATGCCATGCATACAACATGGCACCATTAGGGATGCCATGCATACAGCATGGCACCATTAGGGATGCCATGCATACAACATGGCACCATTAGGGATGCCATGCATACAACATGGCACTATTAGGAATGCCATGCATACAGCATGGCACCATTAGGGATGCCATGCATAGAACACGTCCGTGCGGGAGCCCCTGCATACTCTAAAGTAGTAATTTTTACATCAAGTTTTTTAATTCTTGCATCGTATGTATTACAGAATTACAGAATTACATAATTATAGAATTAAGGAATAATAGAATCTTGACTATTTGCACCTCTCTGGGACTGGGGAATCTGGTAAAATACCTCTGAAATTGACTGGTGGCGCTTCTACATACTTTGCCAAAAATGGGCGAAATTTGCCCGAATTTGGATTTTGCGTGCTTAAGCAAAAAATGACCCCGAAATTTGTCCGTAGTACTACGTACTTTAACGTGTGCGTAGTGCTTAAGCTTAGCCATCTGTGAACCGCACGGCCGGTTTCCCATACTTTGCAAAAAAACCCCCAAAATTTGTCCGTAGTACTACGTACTTTAACGTGTGCGTAGTGCTTAAGAGGAGTCATCTATGAACCGCACGGCCGAACACGGCATAATTTGTCGGGCTTTTTCTACAGCGTGTAAATTTCCAAATTTAAGGCCGTCTAAGTTACTGATGCCCGAACAGCTGTTGTACTACTACTTTGGGATCGCCCGGGATTAATTTTTTTAGCAGGTAAAGTTGCTCGTAAGACAAGGATTTAAAAAACAAAAGTATTTCTTTAGGAATGACCGTTCAACAACTGCCTCAACGTAAGCTTTCAAACGGTCGAACGAATGCCGCTCTACAACGTAAGACCAGCGAGTTAGGGCCGATTTGCTGTTTGAACCTTTGAGTTACTGTAGCTCGCGAAATTCAAACTTTCGAATTTCGACTTCTTTTAACGGAATGATCAGTGTGCCGAAACCTATTCAACAAACTCAAGATCGTCTCTCTACAACGGAAGACGAGCGAGTTTTAGAAGTTTCGCGTTTTAAACCTTTGGGTTACTGTAGCTCCCGAAATTCAAACTTTTGAGTTTCGACCAATAGAAGAACAAATGATCAGTGAGTCGAGAGCTATCCAACCAACCCAAGATCGTCTCCCTACGACGCACGCTGAGCGAGTTAGAGCGATTTCAATGCTACAAATGCGAGAATGTCGCTTTTCGTGTTGCGTGTTTGCGTAATTAAGAAAACTTTTAATGCCGAACGAAAGAGCACGTCGAGACCTTTTAGTTGACCTATCGCACACCGCTCTACGACGTAAGACGAGCGTGTTAGAGCCGTTTTGCGTTTTGGACCCTCGGGTTACTGTAGCGCGCGCAATTCAAACTTTTGAATTTCGAGTTCTCTTAACGGAATTATCAGTGTGCCGAAGAAACCTATTGAACGAACTCAAGATCCTCTCTCTATGACGGAAGACGAGCGAGTTAGATAAGTTTCGCGTTTTAAACCTTTGGGTTACTGTAGCTCCCGAAATTCAAACTTTTGAGTTTCGACCAATAGAAGAACAAATGATCAGTGAGTCGGGAGCTATCCAACCAACCCAAGATCGTCTCCCTACGACGCACGCTGAGCGAGTTAGAGCGATTTCTGTCTTAAAAACGCGAGAATGTCGCTTTTCGTGTTGCGTGTTTGCGTAATAAACAAAAGTTTTAATGCCAAACGAAAGCGCACGTCGAGACCTTTTAGCTGACCTATCGCGCGCCGCTCTACGACGTAAGACGAGCGAGTTAGAGCCGTTTTCAGTTTTGACCTTCGGGTTACTGTAGCGCGCGCAATTCAAACTTTTGAATTTCGAAACCTCTTAGCGCAATTGTCAGTGAGTCGAGACCTATCCATAAAGGCCAAGATCGCCTTCCTACGACTTACCAACGCCGAGATATGAGAGCGTTCCGAACGAACGCACGAACGGACGCACGCACGCACGCACGCACGAAAAGCTCTCGTAGGGGTTCGCCCGGCTGAGGCCGGGCGAAAAAACGATAGCAACTTGACAACTGACAAACCACTAGTGCGCTGAGATGATTTTCAGCGGTGGAAATGGCGATCAAGCTCGAAAATATGACCATTGTTCAAGAGATGTACCTCATTGAGATATTGTGAGCAGAGTTTTACAACCTTAAGATTGACTGCTGGGGTCAATTTGCTGTTCCGATTCAGTCCTGCCCAGAGCGTTACCTCCAAAGATGAATTCTTCATCACTTTTGAAAAGTATATCGAGCAGGTACTTCGAGAGTTTCCGGCAAAGGCCGATGACAGAGTGGCTGGTTAGGCAAAACTTGAACGACGACGACGACGACGACGACGACGACGACGACGACGACGACGACGACGACGACGACGACGACGACGACGACGACGACGACGACGACGACGGCGACGACCACGACGACGACGACGACGACGACGACGACGACGACGACGACGACGACGACGACGACGACGACGACGACGACGACGACGACGACGACGACGACGACGACAACAACAACGACGACGACGACGACGACGTCGACGACGACGTCGACGACGACGACGACGACGACGACGACGGCGACGACGACGGCGACGACAACGGCAACGACAACGACGACGACGACGACGACGACGACGACGACGACGACGACGACGACGACGACGACGACGACGACGACGGCGACGGCAACGACGACGGCGACGACGACGACGACGGCGACAACGACAACGACGACGACGACGACGACGACGACGACGACGACGACGACGACGGCGACGACGACGACGACGACGACGACGACGACGACGACGACGACGACGACGACGACGACGACGACGACGACGACGACGACGACGACGACGACGACGACGACGACGACGACGACGACGACGACGACGACGACGACGACGACGACGGCGACGACGGTGGCGGCGGCGAGGTGCATGCAATCGGTTGGCGCCAGAATGAGTCACTTTGACTTGACTTGCATTATTACAATTTCAGACACTTTATGCAACCACAAAGACAAACTGTGCTCTGAACAAGGGTTCAGTGCCCATAATTCTCACTGTCGTATATCTGCCCTGGAATCCGAGATCCGTGCCGAAACCATTGGCAAGTGCCGCTGTATACCGGGCTGGGACTTCGCCTCAAAATGCCACACAGGTTTCAGGAAGTTTTGAAAACATCCCTAACTTATAGATAACGCAATAAACGCCACAGATCTGGATGAATGCGCCAGCGGAATCCACAGATGCGCCAACAAACAGGGAGAGTGCGTTAATCGCCCAGACGGCAACCGTTACGAATGCCACTGCAAGGACGGGTTCGGAGGCAGTCTGTGTGGTGAGGATAGAAGATTGCCTTTATGGAAGCTGTCTTCTACGCTGCATAGCATTTTTTCCT
>JASAMZ010003553.1:7500-10667 GCA_030248115.1 Linhomoeus sp. GSCO2_2
GACGACGACGACGACGACGGCGACGACGGCGGCGACGACGACGACAACGACGACGACGACGACGACGACGACGACGACGACGACGACGACGACGACGACGACGACGACGACGACGACGACGGCGACGACGGCGACGACGACGACGGCGACGACGACGACGACGACGACGACGACGACGACGACGACGACGACGACGACGACGACGACGACGACGACGACGACGACGACGACGACGACGACGACGACGACGACGACGACGACGACGACGAAGCAGAAGAACCTATGCCTCCACTTCTCAGCGAGCACATCAAGCGTGTGGGGGCCCACGAGGAGCTGCGCAAACGTCAGCGTCTCACGCGGCAGATTATGAAGGCGACCTTGCTGCAAGCGGCCGTTCCCATCCTCTGCCAGTTGCCCCTTCTTCTGCTTCTCATACTCTTTCCTATTTTCAAAATGGCCATTCGACCCTGGCACGTTCTGGCGATCTTCTTCGCTACGTCCACTAATTCGTTGTGGGACCCAGTGCTCACTCTGGTGGTAGTCAAGCCCTATGGAAGGGCCCTCAAAGCGATGCTGAAGATGAAATGGGGAATGGAGGGGAATGAGCCGACCGCACGCACCAAGGCGCGAACTGCCAAGACCCGCCAGACGCCTCAGCCACCCAAGAGAAACAACTTTGTGAAGTGACTTCGGTGGTCCTTGCTGTTTTGTATCGTGTAGAACGTAGAACGTAGAGCTGCACGCGAGAAAACGTTTCCGTTGTTGTTAGCGTGTGTCACACTGTCAATGCGTATTCTAATCGTACCTCTTCTGCGTGGCATTACTCTTATAGGAAGGAACCACACGGTCCAGAACTAACAGTCTCTAGTCTACTGTAACCCTCTGCAGCAACACACAGGGATTGTACCTAGCAGGGCTCTTTCCGGTTTCGTGCATGTAACGTCTCAATTCAACTCGCGACCACACTTTTTGCCTTTTGGAGCGTCGATGTTGGCTTGTAGTGAGCTCTTCAACGATGTCAAGACCGTTGCTCTGCAACGCACAAGTGTCAAATTATGACAGAACCAAATGCTCCCGATTCAGACGCGTTCTTGATAATGTACACGTTATAGTCACCATTCAATGTGGTTGTCAAATTCACACTCAAGAGTTTGAGCGTGCTGCTAGGAAGAATCTCGATAAATTTGAATTTTCCATTTTCGACGCAAAAACTTTGGGTTACTGTAACACGAAAACTATAAACCATTGAAGCTTTCCAGTGAAAGATTCGCGCTCAGGAGTTCCAGCGCTTCAATTTGATATTTGATAAGACTATTAAGGATTGGGCCAAGTCTTGTCTTTTTGAAGCGCAGCTTCAGGTTACTGTAGTGAGCGCATTTCACACTTTTCGAATTGTGGAATTTGCTTCGACATCTCCAACGACGGCTGGCAGAGGCGCAGGCAACAGAGTTCTATCCACTGTCAGTGCCTGCGATTAGACGAGTTAGTGTGAACGGGGGCTGTGCCGGCAGAGGATCGGGCAATAAGAGCTCTATGCAGTGCCAGTGCTTAGACCAATAAGTGTGAACGGGGCTAGTGCTGGCAGAGGCTCGGGCAACAAGGGTTCTATCCAGTGCCAGTGGTTGCGATTAGACCAATTAGTGTGAACGGTGGCAGTTCTGGCAGAGGTTTGGCAACAAAAGTTCTATTCAGTGCCCGCGTCTGCGATTAGACCAGCAAGTGTGAATGGGGGCAGTGCTGGCAGAGGCTCGGGCAACGAGAGTTCTACTCAGTGCCAATGCCTGCGATTAGTCCAATAAGTGTGAACGGGGGTAGTGCTGGCAGAGGCTTGGGCAACAAGAGTTCTATCCAGTGCCAGTGCCTGCGATTAGAATAAGTGTGAACGGGGGCAGTTATGGCAAAGCTTTGGGCAACAAGAGTTCTATCCGGTGCCAATGCCTGCGATTAGACCAATAAGTGTGAACAGGGGCAGCGCTCGCAGAGGCTCGGGCAGCAAATGTTCTATCCAGTGTCAGTGCCTGTGATTAGACCAATAAGTGTGAACGAGGGCAGTGCTGGCAGAGGTTCGGGCAACAAGAATTCTATTCAGCTCCAGTGCCTGCGATTAGACCAGTAAGTGTGAATAGGGAAAGTGCTGGCAGAGGCTCGGGCAATAAGAGCTCTATACAGTGCCAGTGCCTGCATTTAGACCAGTAAGTGTGAACGGGGGCAGTGCTGGCAGAGGCTCTGGCAACAAGAGTTCTATCCAGTGCCAGTGGTTGCGATTAGACCAATTAGTGTAAACGGGGGCAGTTCAGGCAGAGGTTTGGCAACAAAAGTTCTATCCAGTGCCCGTGCCTGCGATTAGACCAGCAAATGCAAATGGGGGCAATTCTGGCAGAGGTTTGGCAACAAAAGTTCTATCCAATGCCCGTGCCTGCGAGTAGACCAGCAAATGTGAATGGGGGGAGTGCTGGCAGAGGCTCGGGCAACGAGAGTTCTATAATTCAGTGCCAATGCCTGCGATTAGACCAATAAGTGTGAACGGGGGGCTGGCAGAGATTCAGGCAACAAGCATTCTATCCTGCGCCAGTGCCTGCGATTAGACCAATGAACGGGGGCAGTGCTAGCAGAGGCTCGGGCAATAAGAAGAGCTCTATCCAATGCCAGTGCCTGCGATTAGACCAATAAGTGTGAATGGGGGCAGTGCTGGCAGAGGCTCGGGCAACAAGGGTTCTATCCAGTGCCAGTGGTTGCGATTAGACCAATTAGTGTGAACGGTGGCAGTTCTGGCAGAGGTTTGGCAACAAAAGTTCTATTCAGTGCCCGCGTCTGCAATTAGACCAGCAAGTGTGAATGGGGGCAGTGCTGGCAGAGGCTCGGGCAACGAGAGCTCTATCTAGTGCCAAGGCCTGTAATTAGACGAAGGGACGCAGTGATAGCAGAGGCCAGAGCGAGCAGGGGGCTAACACTGGCAGAGACACAATCAGAAGGAGTTCGACCCAATCTGCTGCCATCGATAAGGCCAGTCTCCTATGCGATTGGTTGCACAGCTTTCTTCATAATGGCAATTCATTTGTACACGACGCGCTGTCACACATCATTCACCTGGAAACAAACAGGATCTTCCAGTGTTCAAAATGGACCCTGGCACATTCTGGCGATCTTCTTCGCCTTATTCACTACCT
>JASAMZ010003554.1:0-25445 GCA_030248115.1 Linhomoeus sp. GSCO2_2
CTCACAAAACTCCCAGCAGTACTGATGGCAGACCACACAGTTTCCCGTGCCACATGAAGCACCTAATGCTGTTGTGTGCGCCGAATAACAGATTGCGATACCGCTTCAGAATGCACCCGATTTCAATCAAATTTCCACGCATTGACGTAATACCTGAGTCCCATGAGTATTTCGAACTCTGTGCAGTTCGATTACGTAATAGAATACGTAAAGTTTCATAGATACTGTACGTTCTGTCATGGGTGTCATACGACAAACGTCGGTTCTCCAAACTACTTGGCTGTCGAAATACACAATACATAATGCCACTACTATGCGAATGACACACCGCGTGCCAGTGAGAGCGCTGGGACAAAGTCACCCCTCTTTTCGCGCGCGCGCAACCGACTTCGTCTGCCTCAGGCTTTTCGCAGGCTGTCTGTCGCAGTTGTGCGCACCCCTTATCGTGTGCCATGTATTGTGTGCTGCTGCTTCACTGACTTCCTTATGTAGCAGGCATTAGCTCTTTAGAAAGCGTACAATAGTGTCATGTGGATCTTTGGCTACGGTTCCCTGGTGTGGTACACCAACTTTCCCTACGAGCGGGCCGTTCCCGGCGTGCTGAAGGGCTTCGCGCGCAGATTCTGGCTGCTCAGCACCGTGTCACGAGGGACACGGGAGAAGGTGCGCATCATACCGTATCTTCCCCAATAAACGCCCCCAGAGGGATGTTGCAAATACAAGACCGCCCCCCCCCCCCACATTGACCACTTTGGCGAGGTAGGTAGATTGTAGCACTTGACAGTATTGTAGTACGCATGCACTGAGACAGAGGCAGACACATAAGCCTCAACAGCACTCCACAGGGCACCACGACTAGTCTTGTGGGTACTTTGATCAAGTAACAGCAGTTTGAGACTCCTATATCTGAGAATGTGTTCCACAATGTGACAAAAGCGGACAACGTTGTAACTCTTGAGGGGTGAAATCAATTAAGCCCCATGTTTTAGCCCGGCCGCGTCCCGACACTGGTACCTGACGAGGAGGTGGGTTGTTTCCCCTTCGCGAGAGACCCATATCGCCTCTCTACGACTTTCCAACTCCGATCCTAGGCGCACGCACGCACGCACGCACGCACGCACGCACGCACGCACGCACGCACGCACGCACGCACGCACGCACGCACGCACGCACGCACGCACGCCGAGCTCTCGTAAGGTGTCTGTCGGCCGCCTGAGGCACATACAGACACCCAGCACAGCTCTCTGCAGGGTTCGGTGTGGGGCGTGGCCTACAAGGTGGCCGAGGACAGAGTCTCGGAGGTGCGCGAGTATCTCAGTGAGCGAGAGCGGGGCTACGCTCTCAAGAGGGTGCTCTTCCACCCGGACGATCAGCGGGAGCTCCCCTTCGAGTTGGAGGTCCACGTGTGGCCCGTGAGCCACGAGGACTACGTTGGAGGGGAAACGGTGGAACAAATTGCGCGCACGGTTGGTGTTGCACGGCTGTTTATTTGCTATCAAACAAAACCGAAACTCAGCTAACGCTTGTCGTCGAAAATATGGAAATCAAAATGAATATTTTGACGGTATGTACGCTGTTGTGATACTGTTTATTACCATGTTAAACTGGGAGGTGTCCGCCGCGCTGCCGCATGTGCAAGTTGTCAAACTACACTTCAGGTGGTACAAATGCAAACGAACTCTTCCCCCATTACATGTAGTCTAAATTCAGTCGCGTACTTACATTTCCAGTCATCCATTTTCACATCCTACACTAACTACAGTACACTTCATAGGTGCTGTCCAGCGTGGGCAGCGGCGGCACGAACATTGCCTACGTCCTGAGACTGGCCCACGAAGTCAGGAAGGCCGGTGGGGGAGTGTTGGAGGACGAGCACTTGCTAGCCCTGGAGCAGAAAGTGCTGCAGTTGTGCAAGGAAGAGGCCATACACGATGACTGTTTCGAGAAGCTGGGCATCCGACTGTGATCGAGCTGACATAGGTGCTCTCCAAAGACGAAATCCCGGGCGAAACTAGTATTGCTATGCAATACCTGTGGAGCTCGTGAAGCTGAGCAACGAGCAACGAGTCCTCGCACTCACTGCAGAAAATCACAACTCTGTGTAAGAGTCAATCAGAATACAAACCCAGCCTAAAAAAAAGAATGTTGAAGCTACATTGATCGTCACCGACTCGAATGTGCGGATTAAACTAGAATACATACTGCAAATTTCTGCAAGCTAAATTCTACACAGAAATTGAACTCGAATGATCGGGTCTCTGCACTTACGAGTTTAGCATTTGCTTGCCACATTAGTAGTGTGTTTGACGCTACCTGCTTCTCGCAATTACCTCTCGATTCGGCAGTTTTGCGGTGTGGTCATCGTGCATTCCTCTCGCACAGCGGGCACACAAATGCTTCTCGCGACACGTGGGTCCGCGGCAAAAGATCAAAGGATGTCGTCGTCGTCACACAATTGAAACTCATCAATAATAACGTCGTCTTTCCTAATCTACACACAATGCTCTCCCTCATTCCTTGTCTTCCCACTCTGGAATCTTGAGCGAGTCGAGAAGGCACTCTCTGCCGCACATGCTCTCCGACGGCGGATAGTAGCTCTTGCAGAAGCGGTCCTTTCTGATCCGTTCCACGTCCCCCTGGTGGGGCGTGACGCACGCGTTCTCCCAGTGATTGCACTCGTAGTGGCAGATGCTCGACACGGTTCCCGTCCCTTTCGGCTCGTAGTGGCCTCCGTTGACGACGACGACGACGAGGGAAACGACGAGGGACGTCACAAATGGACTCATTTCCAACTGCGCTCCAGGGAACTGCGCAGATCCGAAAGCGGCGACACGTTTCGCACGAATTGAACTTGGGAAACGCGCTAATCGGTGGGACTGAATGACTGAATGGGATTTCAAACACACGCCCGTATTTGTAGAGATTGCTACACGTAGGCGTTAGCCGTCTGTGTCGTCCTGACACAGCTTGTCTTGCTTGCGACCGTCTCACTGACTATATCCCGTTTCCCACCAACATGCCTACAAGGAACGTACCTAGGTACACAAATTATCAAAGTGAGTACTCTGTTAGGCAACGTTGCAGGCACTCTGCCGCAGGGTTTGATTAACACCTAACGAACACAGGGTACTGGAGTATTCTTCGGTGACGACTGACGAGATATGCGAAGTTTTTGTATACAGGCACGTACCATCCACACACGGCTAAACTCCCTGTCTTGCCGAGTCCGGAACTTGGCTCAAGACTGCCGAAAAGACCTTACCCCGTGGCGCATCCCCCCCCCTCTTCACAACGCTTCAGTGCGTGTCAAATCACAATGCGTAAAATTAAATAAAATCAAATTAATGTAAATAGAATCACATTACTTTAAACCAAATCAGACTAAGTTAATTGAGTATTAGAACAAATTAATAAATTAAAATTGTACAAACTAAATTAAATTAAATTAAATTAAAATAAAATAAGGTAAATTATATTAAATTTAATTAAACTAAAATAGAATAAGTTAATTTAAATTGACTTGAAGTAACTAAACTAAATTTATATAAACAATTAAATTGAATTAAATTAAATTAAATTAAATTAAATTAAATTAAAGTAAAGTAAAGTAAATTAAAATAAAATAAAATAAAATAAAATAAAATAAATTAAATTAAATTAAATGGAATCAAATCAAATTAAATTTAATTTAATTTAATTTAATAATTAAATTAGATTAAATTAAATTAAATTAAATTAAATTAAATTAAATTAAATTAAATTAAATTAAATTAAATTAAATTAAATTAAATTAAATTAAATTAAATTAAATTAAATTAAATTAAATTAAATTTAAATTAAATTAAATTAAATTAAATTAAATTAAATTAAATTAAATTAAATTAAACTAAATTAAATTAAATTAAATTACATTAAATTAATCAAATTAAATTAAATTAAATTAAATTAAATTAAATTAAATTAAATTAAATTAAATTAAATTAAATTAAATTAAATTAAAGTAAATTAAATTAAATTAAACTAGATTAAATTAAATTAAATTAAATTAAGCTGAATTAAATTAAATTGAATTCAATTAAACTAAATTTAATTAATAAACTAAATTTAATTATATTAAATTAAGTTGAATTAAACTAAACGAAATTAAGCTAAGTTACCTAAATTAAATTAAATTAAATTAAATTAGATTAAATTAAATTAAATTAAATTAAGCTGAATTAAATTAAATTAAATTCAATTAAACTAAATTTAATTAAATTAAATTAAGTTGAATTAAACTAAATTTAATTGAATTAAATTAAGTTGAATTAAACTAAACGAAATTAAGTTAAGTTACCTAAATTGAATGAAAGCAAAGTAAAGCAAATTACATTAAGCTAAACAACAAGCTGTTTTAAAAAAGTTGAGTTGTTTTATTAATACAGAGTGGTTTGTGAGTCTTTTAAAGTGGAAGAGTAAAAGAGTGGATACTTTTGTAAAGTATTTCGAAGCCTTTCCGATATGACGCGCGCCTGCCCGAATGCCACTATTCATGCGCTACTTCTGACACGCTCCTTTCTGAGGGGTTCTTGCAGGGCAACATTGGGATCGCCCGGGATTAATTTTTTGAGCAAGACACACGCATTTCTGAGCGGTTGTTGCAAGGCAACATTGAGATCGCCCGGGATTAATTTTTTTAGCAGACAAAGTTGTTCGTAAGACAAGGGTTTAAACAAGCTCCGGTATTAAAAAGTTGAGTTTGTATTCTGACTGACATTGCATTGAGTTGCGTTCTTTCTGCAGAGAGTGCGAGAGCTCATCGCCCGTATTGCTCCGCTTCACGAGCTCCCCCTTCGCAAGAGGGTATTGCTTAGCAATATTGATATCGCCCGGGATTTGGTTTTTGGAGCAAGAAGATCCCTCTTTCGAGCAACGCTTTTAAAAAAGTGACAAAAACTTGTCAAAGTTTTGACAAACATATGACAGAGCACAAAAGAACGCACTATGAGCAATCAAGCCGTGTCATAATTCTGTCCATAGAGCAAAACGAAGTTTATTTTTCTTGGCGCGTGTAGTACGTAGCGAGCCTTGGAATGACGTGCCGAGTGTCGCTCCAATCGCAACACGAGCAATTCAGAAAGTTTCAGAGTAAAACTCAAAACTATCGTTTCTGTGATGCGTGTCTTAGTCAACTACAAAATGTTTGCTAAGACATGAAAGAGCACGCCGAGAGCTTAAAATTGACGTGTCGATTGCCGCTCTATGAGGTAACACGAGCGAGTTCGAGCCGTTTTGTGCTTTTGCACCTTCGGGTTACTGTAACTCACGAAACTCAAATTTTCAAGTTTCGCAAATAATCCGTGAGTCGTGAGCTATCCACTGAGCTCGAGATCGTCACTCTACGACGCAAATTGAGCGAGTTAGAGCGATTTTAGTGTTCGAATCTCGAGAATGGCGTTTCCCGTGGCGCGTGTTTGCGTAATGTTAAAAATTGTTGCTGCCGCATGAAAGAACACGTCGAGAGCTTTCACCTAACGTGTCGATCGCCGCTCTACGACGTAAGACGAGCGAGTTAGAGCCGTTTTGCGTTTTCGGACCTTTGGGTTACTGTAACTCGCGAAATTCAAACTTTGAGTTTCGACCAATGGGAGAACAAATGATCAATGAGTCGACCGCTATCCAAGGCGCTCAAGATCACCTCTCTACGACGCAAGACAGACGAGTTAGAGCCGTTTTGCGTTCTAAACCTTCGGGTTACTGTAACTCGCGAAATTCAAATGTTTGAGTTTCGAAAAAATAGGAGAACAAATAATCAGCGAGTCGAGAGCTATCCACTGACCTCGAGATTGTCTCTCTACGACGTAATTTGAGCGAGTTAGAACGATTTTAGCGTCAAAATATCGAGAATGGCGTTTTCGGCGGTGCGTGTTTGCGTAATTGAAAGAACGTTTGCAGTCGCATGAAAGAACGCGTTGAGAGCTTTCACCTGACGTGTCGATTGCCGCTCTACGACGTAACACGAGCGAGCTAGAGCCGTTTTGCGTTTTGACCTTCGGGGTACTGTAGCGCGCGCAATTCAAACTTTTGAATTTCGAAACCTCTTAGCTGAATGATCAGTGAGTCGAGACCTATCCGTAGAGCCCAAGATCTCCTCTCTACGACTTTCCAACACCGAGATCCGAGAGCGTAACAGACGCACGCACGCACGCACGCACGCACGCCGAGCTCTCGTAGGGTGTCGCCCGGCTGAGGCCGGGCGAAAAAAACAAAAGTATTTCTTTAGGAATGACCGTTCAACAACTGCCTCAACGTAAGCGTTCAAACGGTCGAACGAATGCCGCTCTACAACGTAAGACGAGCGAGTTAGGGCCGATTTGCTGTTTGAACCTTTTAGTTACTGTAGCTCGCCAAATTCAAACTTTCGAATCTCGACTTCTCTGAACGGAATGATTAGTGTGACGAAACCTATTCAACAAACTCAAGATCGTCTCTGTACAACGGAAGACGAGCGAGTTAGAGAAGTTTTGCGTTTTGAACTTTTGGGTTACTGTAGCTCGCGATTTTCAAACTTTTGAGTTTTGACCAATAGAAGAAGAAATGATCAGTGAGTCAAGAGCTATCCAGCAACTCAAGATCGTCTCTCTACGACGCACGCTGAGCGAGTTAGAGCGATTTCTATGCTAAATAAATAAATAATAAATAAATATATTATAATAAATAATATTATATTATATTAATATTATAATAATAATATAATAATAGTAAATATATAAATAATTAAATTGAATTAAATTAAATTAAATTAAATTAAATTAAAGTAAAGTAAAGTAAATTAAAATAAAATAAAATAAATTAAATTAAATTAAATTAAATTAAATTAAATTAAATTAAATTTAATTTAATTTATTTAATTTATATTTAATTTATTTAATTTAATTTTTAAATTTAATTTAATTTAATAATTAAATTAAATTAAATTAAATTAAATTAAATTAAATTAAATTAAATTGAATTAAAATAAATTAAACTAAATTAAATTAAATTAAATTAAACTAGATTAAATTAAATTAAATTAAATTAAGTTATATTAGATAACAATAAATTAAATTAAACTAATTGTATTAAACTATATTAAATTAAATTGCACTAGATTGAATTAAACTAAATTAAATTAAGCTGAATTAAATTAAATTGAATTCAATTAAACTAAATTTAATTAATAAACTAAATTTAATTATATTAAATTAAGTTGAATTAAACTAAACGAAATTAAGCTAAGTTACCTAAATTAAATTAAATTAAATTAAATTAGATTAAATTAAATTAAATTAAATTAAGCTGAATTAAATTAAATTAAATTCAATTAAACTAAATTTAATTAAATTAAATTAAGTTGAATTAAACTAAATTTAATTGAATTAAATTAAGTTGAATTAAACTAAACGAAATTAAGTTAAGTTACCTAAATTGAATGAAAGCAAAGTAAAGCAAATTACATTAAGCTAAACAACAAGCTGTTTTAAAAAAGTTGAGTTGTTTTATTAATACAGAGTGGTTTGTGAGTCTTTTAAAGTGGAAGAGTAAAAGAGTGGATACTTTTGTAAAGTATTTCGAAGCCTTTCCGATATGACGCGCGCCCGCCCGAATGCCACTATTCATGCGCTACTTCTGACACGCTCCTTTCTGAGGGGTTCTTGCAGGGCAACATTGGGATCGCCCGGGATTAATTTTTTGAGCAAGACACACGCATTTCTGAGCGGTTGTTGCAAGGCAACATTGAGATCGCCCGGGATTAATTTTTTTAGCAGACAAAGTTGTTCGTAAGACAAGGGTTTAAAAAACAAAAGTATTTCTTTAGGAATGACCGTTCAACAACTGCCTCAACGTAAGCGTTCAAACGGTCGAACGAATGCCGCTCTACAACGTAAGACGAGCGAGTTAGGGCCGATTTGCTGTTTGAACCTTTTAGCTACTGTAGCTCGCCAAATTCAAACTTTCGAATCTCGACTTCTCTGAACGGAATGATTAGTGTGACGAAACCTATTCAACAAACTCAAGATCGTCTCTCTACAACGGAAGACGAGCGAGTTAGAGAAGTTTTGCGTTTTGAACTTTTGGGTTACTGTAGCTCGCGATTTTCAAACTTTTGAGTTTTGACCAATAGAAGAAGAAATGATCAGTGAGTCAAGAGCTATCCAGCAACTCAAGATCGTCTCTCTACGGCGCACGCTGAGCGAGTTAGAGCGATTTCTATGCTAAAAACGCGAGAAAGTCGCTTTTCGTGGTGCGTGTTTGCGCAATTAAACATTTTTTACGCCAAGTGAAAGAGCACGTCGAGGCCTTTTAGTTGACCTATCGCACGCCGCTCTACGACGTAAGACGAGCGTGTCAGAGCCGTTTTGCGTTTTGGACCTTCGGGTTACTGTAGCGCGCGCAATTCAAACTTTTGAATTTCGACTTCTCTTAACGGAATTATCAGTGTGCCGAAACCTATTCAGCGAACTCAAGATCGTCTCTCTATGACGGAAGACGAGCGAGTTAGATAAGTTTCGCGTTTTAAACCTTTGGGTTACTGTAGCTCCCGAAATTCAAACTTTTGAGTTTCGACCAATAGAAGAACAAATGATCAGTGAGTCGAGAACTATCTAACCAACTCAAGATCATCTCCCTACGACGCACGCTGAGCGAGTTAGAGCGATTTCTGCGTCAAAAACGCGAGTATGTCGCTTTTCGTGTTGCGTGTTTGCGTAATTAAGAAACTTTTCTATGCCAAGCGAAAGCGCACGTCGAGACCTTTCAGTTGACCTATCGCACGCCGCTCTACGACGTAAGACGAGCGAGTAATAGCCGTTTTCACTTTGAACCTTCGGGTTACTGTAGCGCGCGCAGTTCAAACTTTTGAACTTCGAAGTCTCTTACCAACATTACCAGTGAGTCGAGACCTTTCCGTAGAGCCCAAGATCTCCTTCCTACGACGTTCCAACGCCGAGATATAAGAGCGTGACGAACGGACGGACGAACGCACGGACGATAAGCTCTCGTAGGGGTTCGCCCGGCTGAGGCCGGGCGAAACAAGCTGTTTTAAAAAAGTTGAGTTGTTTTATTAATACAGAGTGGTTTGTGGGTGTTTTAAAGTGGAAGAGTAAAAGAGTGGATACTTTTGTAAAGTATTTCGAAGCCTTTCCGATATGACGCGCGCCCGCCCGGAGTCCACTATTCATGCGCTACTTCTGACACGCTTTTCTGAGGGGTTCTTGCTGGGCAACATTGGGATCGCCCGGGATTAATTTTTTTAGCAAGACATGCATTTCTGAGTGGTTGTTGCAAGGCAACATTGAGATCGCCCGGGATTAATTTTTTTAGCAGACAAAATTGTTCGTACGACAAGAGTTAAAAAAACAAAAGTATTTATTTCGGAATGACCGCTCAACAACTGCCTCAACGTAAGCTTTCAAACGGTCGAACGAATACCGCTCTACAACGTACGACGAGTGAGTTAGGGCCGATTTGCTGTTTAAACCTATGAGTTACTGTAGCTCGCGAAATTCAAACTTTTGAATCTCGACTTCTCTTAAAGGAATGATCAGTGAGTCGAGAGCTATCCAACCAACTCAAGATCGTCTCTCTACGACGCACGCTGAGCGAGGTAGAGCAATTTCTGTGTTAAAGACGCGAGAATGTCGTCATTCGTGTTGCGTGTTTGCGTAATTTAGAAAATGTTTTATGCCAAACGAAAGACCGCGTCAATACCTTTTAGTAGACCTTTCGCACGCCGCTCTACGACGTAAGACGAGCGAGTTAGAGCTGCTATGCTGTTTCAACCTTTGAGTTACTGTAGCTCGCGAAATTCAAACTTTTGAATCTCGACTTCTCTTAACAGAATGATCAGTGTGCCGAAACCTATTCAGCGACCTCAAGATCGTCTCTCTATGACGGAAGACGAGTGAGTTACAGATGTTTTACGTTTTGAACCATTACGTTACTGTAGCGCGCGAAATTCAAACTTTTGAGTTTCGACCAATAGAAGAACAAATGATCAGTGAGTCAAGAGCTATCCAGCCAACCCAAGATCGTCTCCCTACGACGCACGCTGAGCGAGTTAGAGCGATTTCTGTGCTAAAAAAGCGAGAATGTCGCTTTTCGTGTTGCGTGTTTGCGTAATTTAGAAAATGTTTTATGCCAAACGAAAGACCGCGTCAATACCTTTTAGTAGACTTTTCGCACGCCGCTCTACGACGTAAGACGAGCGAGTTAGAGCTGCTTTGCTGTTTCAACCTTTGAGTTACTGTAGCTCGCGAAATTCAAACTTTTGAATCTCGACTTCTCTTAACGGAATGATCAGTGTGCCGAAACCTATTCAGCGACCTCAAGATCGTCTCTCTATGACGGAAGACGAGTGAGTTACAGATGTTTTACGTTTTGAACCTTTGGGTTACTGTAGCGCGCGAAATTCAAACTTTTGAGTTTCGACCAATAGAAGAACAAATGATCAGTGAGTCAAGAGCTATCCAGCCAACCCAAGATCGTCTCCCTACGACGCACGCTGAGCGAGTTAGAGCGATTTCTTTGCTAAAAAAGCGAGAATGTCGCTTTTCGTGTTGCGTGTTTGCGTAATTAAGAAAATTTGTAATGCCAAACGAAAGAGCACGTCGAGACCTTTTAGTTGAGCTATCGAACGCCGCTCTACGACGTAAGACGAGCGAGTTAGAGTCGTTTTCCTTTTAGACCTTCGGGTTACTGTAGCGCGCGCAATTCAAACTTTTGAATTTCGAAGTCTCTTAGCAACATTACCAGTGAGTCGAGACCTATCCATAAAGCCCAAGATCGCCTTCCTGCTGACAGGCTGGATCCAGTGCACACGTCTCGAGAGACTGGAATTAGACCTCGACCTCGTATTTGTGCATAACAAATTAGATTTGACAAATTATCTCAACCTTCATTTTGCGCAATTCACAATTGTTTAATTGTAAGTTGGTCAAAATTGTTCAATTATAACTCCAATTGTTACCTTTCCAATTGTAAGTTAGCCTCGTCAATTAAGCCACATAGTAAACTGCGACTCATTAATAAAGTGCGATTCATTACAACTGACACAAACCTCCTGTCCATTCACGCAGTCCGCCACACAACGAAGCCAGCAAATGCTGTACCCGTCTTCCACCAAAACTGTCGCTCCGTTCGTCCAACTGTCGGCTGTGCCAAACTCAATACAGAGCAGAGTTAAAAGCGCAAACCTTCGCATGTTTGCCTCGTGGCGTTCTAGAACGATTAACGACCTTAGTAGGTACCCGCAAGCGCACCGCTCACTGAAAACTACCTGGGTGGAGAAGTAGGCGTCGAATAGAGTAAGGCACACTCTGTAAGGCGCTCCCCTCTCATGCGACGCGTCCCCACACATTTGCATTCGTCTCACTATGCTCCATTCAAAGGCAGCTGGCACTTCTGCAAACAATCGCATGTCGACGTCACGGCGCTCGTTTCTTGGCCTCTCTCTCTCTTTCTCGTATTGTCGAAGTGTAACAATGGATGGGGCAATGTCATCGCGGAGCGAATAAGCAAGCGGATGACGACGCTGGCGGTCGCGCCGTCATGCGTGCTCGTTCCAAGTTTGAATAAGTCAGTCGCGTGACTTGAAGGTTGCAAAGGCAGATGTGACATCGAACCAATATAGACAGTAGTCAGAATGCCATTTTAGAGTCACTCGTTTCTGCACCTCTCCAAATAACAAACAACAAAACGCACAATAGCCGACAAAAAAATTAGAAAATTTGTCGATGGGGTGAAGCACCTCCCAAGCACTCGTACCCTGCCCACAACAGAACTGTACGATTCAAGTTGGGGTTTGAATGGTTGCAAGCATTGTACGGTAGTCAGCTTTAGACTAATTGCTTTTGTGAAAACCTATCAAAAGTATCAGATTGATAGCGTGTGTCTGCCCGTTGTTTCAGCGGGGTCCGGGCAGTGTCAGTTGTCAATCAGTTGGCGGTGCCTACTACTGCCCTGCTATCAGAAGTTCCATTTTGATAACACGCACAGGAAATTCACAAGTTTTTTTCCTTCAGTTGGAAACGGGAATTATGTAGGTACATAGCTCGCCCGTTGCTCTGCCCAAGCTTCAATTACTGGTTTGGATTCAAGCCAAGATTAAGCGCACCTTCAATCCTTGGCTCTACTATAGGTACCGCTTCTTCTGCACGCGTTCCTTTCTTCACGTTTCAGTGATTCAAGGCTGTTCAAGTAAAACTGACCGGCTTGTCAACCTAATCTCTAACTTGGTATAAAACTGAACTTAATCTTAGCCTTAATTGAAGATTCAATGGCCGTGGCCATCTCGCCTCCACCCGTGATGTACCCAGCCACAGCCAGTGTCCGTTCGGTTCGAATCGAAGAGTCGGAAGAGGGAAGCGTCAGTTGGTACAAAAGGTGGTGTATCGGCTTCCTCTCCGGATGTTCCACCGTACTTATGGCGGTTGGCATAGCCTATGTTGTAATGGGCACGTGCTATGTCACCAAGTGTCCGCCATCTGTGCTGCACACAACAGTTGCTGTGACTGAAGTGGTTACTATCACAAGTGAAGCAGCGTCTGAAGGAGGAGTGGCCACCACTACCAAAGCACCCTCTGTTCCAGTTGTGAATGAGACAGACGCTGTGATGACCACTATCAACCACTGAGGCCCTTGCTCTGGTCACTAGTGGTGGCAGCTTGAAACTAAGTAAGTACTTACTTAGTTTGTTAAACTAGTGCCTTTAGCCCGTAGGTGATACGGTAGGCCACGACTGCTGATGATCGCCTGACTCAGCTGCAATTGGTCGCCAGCCACCAGCCACTGTATAGGTTCACTGCTGTAGAGCCTAATCTCACCATTCTACAACCAGTTGCAACCAACCATCGAAAACCTGTAGGTGTTTCTGTAGTGTTTATGACTTCTGATGGTCTCAAGCCTATAGCGCAAGATGGATCATCAGCTGCCACTGTTGTGCAGTACGAAGAGCGATCGATCATCTGTGGTTGATGACAAACAACTCTTCTGTGCTACACATCGTTTGATTCTCAAGTTCTCAAATGGATAGAGTGTAACGGATCGTCGGCCACCACTGTTCTGAAGTCAGTAGAGTCAATGGCAGTTCTCCAGGATCAATCTCTTCTGTCATAAGAAATCGGCCATTCAATCTGTGGTAGTTGCGTTCTCGTCCGGCTGCTTTATTCGCTAGTAGTTCGACTTTTAGTAACAGAGTCACAGTGCGTCGCGCGAGCCGAGCGTCTTTTAGTAACAGGACGATAGCTACAATGTACCGCGCGGCTAAAAATGGTGGACCACAGAAAAATCGGTACGGACCACAGAAAAATGGGTATTCGCACAGAAAAATGGGTATTCGAACAGAAAATGGGTATCCGCACAGAAAAATGGGTATTCGCACAGAAAAATGGGTATTCGCACAGAAAAATGGGTATTCGCACAGAAAATGGGTACTCGCACAGAAAAATGGGTATTCGCACAGAAAAATGGGTATTCGCACAGAAAAATGGGTACTTGCACAAAAATGGGTATTCACACAGAAAAATGTGTACTCCCACAGAAAAATGGATACTTGCACAGAAACGTGATAATATCACGGCAGACTCAGGCTCAAGCGTTGGCTCTGGCTTAGGCTAAGGCAGGCTCAGGCTAAGGCTTAGGCTTAGGCTTAGGCTTAGGCTCAGGTCTACGATCTCCTCCTGCTCAGGCCTACGATCTCCGCCTAACCTACGATCTCCTCCTGCTCAGGCCTACGATCTCTGCCTAGCCTACGATCTCCTCCTGCTCAGGCCTACGATCTCCGCCTAGACTACGATCTCCTCCTGCTCAGGCCTACGATCTCTGCCTAGCCTACGATCTCCTCCTGCTCAGGCCTACGATCTCCGCCTAGCCTACGATCTCCTCCTGCTCAGGCCTACGATCTCCGCCTAGCCTACGATCTCCTCCTGCTCAGGCCTACGATCTCCGCCTAGCCTACGATCTCCTCCTGCTCAGGCCTACGATCTCCGCCTAGCCTACGATCTCCTCCTGCTCAGGCCTACGATCTCCGCCTAGCCTACGATCTCCTCCTGCTCAGGCCTACGATCTCCGCCTAGCCTACGATCTCCTCCTGCTCAGGCCTACGATCTCCGCCTAGACTACGATTTCCTCCTGCTCAGGCCTACGATCTCCGTCTAGCCTACAATCTCCTCCTGCTCAGGCCTACGATCTCCGCCTAGACTACGATCTCCTCCTGCTCAGGCCTACGATCTCCGCCTAGACCTACGATCTCCTCCTGCTCAGGCCTACGATCTCCGCCTAGCCTACAATCTCCTCCTGCTCAGGCCTACGATCTCCGCCTAGCCTACGATCTCCTTCTGCTCAGGCCTACGATCTCGGCCTACGACCTACGATATGCCTGCCTGTCCTGCAAAGTGGCATTGTGCATGCCCGACTGCAACCGACGTTTCCACTCTGAGAAGGACTACATGTGCAAAGGTAGTTACGAATACGGCGGCACATCTGAATTTGTAATCAATGCACCAGCTGCCGCTCTGTCTGACCTATTTTGGCTGCCCATACAGCTTACATCTCAGACTTTGCAGACGTGTGGATTTTGTAAGCTAATTTCATAAAGTGTCCACAGTGGTCTTTGTCTCACCACAGTGTAGTGACATCTTTGCTGCGGTTCCAACAAGCTAGCCAGCCATGGAGAAGGACAAGTACGATAGGGAGCAGTACGTTTCATAACTAGTTATGAAAGGTACCAACAGTGCTGTTGCAGAAAAGCAGGTCAACAACGACAAGGTGTGAGCCTTCCCCTAACACTCCAGTACATCGTCGCATGTGCAGTCCGGCTAAAAATGGCGGACCACAGAAAAATCGGTACAGACCACAGAAAAATGGGTATTCGCACAGAAAAATGGGTATTCGAACAGAAAATGGGTATCCGCACAGAAAAATGGGTATTCGCACAGAAAAATGGGTATTCGCACAGAAAAATGGGTATTCGCACAGAAAATGGGTACTCGCACAGAAAAATGGGTATTCGCACAGAAAAATGGGTATTCGCACAGAAAAATGGGTACTTGCACAAAAATGGGTATTCGCACAGAAAAATGTGTACTCCCACAGAAAAATGGATACTTGCACAGAAACGTGATAATATCACGGCAGACTCAGGCTCAAGCGTTGGCTCTGGCTTAGGCTAAGGCAGGCTCAGGCTAAGGCTTAGGCTTAGGCTTAGGCTTAGGCTTAGGCTTAGGCTCAGGTCTACGATCTCCTCCTGCTCAGGCCTACGATCTCCGCCTAGCCTACGATCTCCTCCTGCTCAGGCCTACGATCTCTGCCTAGCCTACGATCTCCTCCTGCTCAGGCCTACGATCTCCGCCTAGACTACGATCTCCTCCTGCTCAGGCTAACGATCTCTGCCTAGCCTACGATCTCCTCCTGCTCAGGCCTACGATCTCCGCCTAGCCTACGATCTCCTCCTGCTCAGGCCTACGATCTCCGCCTAGCCTACGATCTCCTCCTGCTCAGGCCTACGATCTCCGCCTAGCCTACGATCTCCTCCTGCTCAGGCCTACGATCTCCGCCTAGCCTACGATCTCCTCCTGCTCAGGCCTACGATCTCCGCCTAGCCTACGATCTCCTCCTGCTCAGGCCTACGATCTCCGCCTAGCCTACAGTCTCCTCCTGCTCAGGCCTACGATCTCCGCCTAGCCTACGATCTCCTTCTGCTCAGGCCTACGATCTCCCCCTGCTCAGGCCTACGATCTCCGCCTAGCCTACGATCTCCTCCTGCTCAGGCCTACGATCTCCGCCTAGCCTACGATCTCCTCCTGCTCAGGCCTACGATTTCCGCCTAGACTATGATCTCCGCCTAGCTTACAATACGATCTACGATTGGCTCTGCTTTGCCTAGGTTTAGGCCTACGATTACCATCTAGCAGGCTTTGTACATGATTCTATCGAGTTTCTGTGCAAGTACCCATTCTTCTGTGCGAGTACACATTTTTCTGTGCGAATACCCATTTTTCTGTGCGAGTACCCATTTTTTCGCCGCGCCTCAGCGCGGCGATGTGTATATATACAGATGACGATGTGTAGTCCGCGAACTTTTTTGTTCTGCCGAAGTAAAACACGTGACAGATGGCGTCAGGTAGAGTCGATGTCGCCGATTACGGATCCGATGATATTGGCTGTTGCTATTTTCAGAATGAAGGTGGGTGTAACGTTTGAAGTTTGAAATTTTTCGACAAATTATCTCTATTTGCAATGTTACGGTGCTTACGGGGCATATCACGTGCTAAAGCACCGTAGTCTGCTGAATAGACGCCAACTGAGAGTATAAGAGCGCCGTTTTGAGAAGCGCTGTGATGCGACAGCATGGCGTAGGCGGGAAAGTCGCCGGATCGCGCGCAAAAACGTGCGAGCCGACCGAGGTTCAATCCTCGGCGGCCATTTTGCTTTTTTGCTGCGCTTTATTCTGGTTTTGTCATTCACGTTTCGACACCGAACAGCCAAACAATTATCGGCGTAGCGGCTTCTAGTTTGTCCACGTCAGCAAAATGTTTTACATAACCTTAAATCTCTGTGTCCAATGCTAGCGGTAGCGAGTTTCGTTGAAGACTATACCCACGCTCACACCACCACCCCGTCGATTGGCATCTTGTCACACGATGGCGTCGATAACAGCCAGCGAAGTGTTGGCGTCCGTTTGCGTTGCTGAGTCATCGCCGGAGTCGCGTCCACTTGCTCTGCTCTGATAGTTGTGTTCAGACGCTAGCAAGCTTCCATCTTTGGCAAGTTTTTTTGTTGGATGTGAGGATTTCACACAGCTAGAAACTTTAGATGAACGGCGTCGTATCATGCCGATAACATATAGCGAACGCGGCGATATCACTGATCACTTAGATCAGCTGTACAGACAACCGTATCGTGGTAATAGCTGCACTTGGTTTAAAGCAGACATTCTCAAGCTAATTTGCCCATGCGGCTAATGATGTGTATTAAGTTCACTATACTGTTCACCAAAATGTGACAGACACAAAGTATAGGTTGAACTTTTTACACACACAGCTTGTTCTGTGCGAGTACCCACTTTCTGTGCGAGTACCCATTTTTCTGTGCGAGTGCCCATTTTTCTGTGCGAGTACCCATTTTTCTGTGCGAGTACCCATTTTCTGTGCGAATACCCATTTTTCTGTGGCCCATACCCATTTTTCTGTGGTCCGTACATCCACCCGTCCGCGTATGGACCGTCGCTTCTATCTAACGCGTCAATCTCGTAGAGGGCCAGTATTTGGATAGAGCGTATGGTATCACTGAACCACAGACACCGTTAGCCACTTAGTATATAGGATAGTACACTTTACTTAGTTATTTTGGAACTGAGTACTTAAAAAGTAGTTTCTTACTTACATGGTTTTATTTTTGGAAAACTAAGCATACTTACTCGTACTCGTAAGTGTTGAAATCCCGTTAAATTTGTTTGTTCCCAATTTTTCCAGTGTAGAACAAGGGTCTACAGTAATTGTATTTGTACAGGCGCGCCTTATCTACGCTACACAGCGGGGGCTCCCCCGCGGGGGGTGGACGGCGTCGATGGCCGTAGTGCTACAGTACGATGCTCCTATAACTCGGTTCGACTGCGTGTGCGTAGACGCCTTTCTCAGCGCGTCTTATATGGACGGCGTACTGTAGGCGGAGCAAAATCAATGGCGGACGGTATTTTCGGAATTTTGCGAAATTTTACAGAGCGTTAGTATTCGGCCTACATCAGACTAAATACACCGCAAATCGCAAAACAAACGCCGAATTCGTGCTCTGCAGCATCAGAAAGGTCAGAAACAACTGTAAACTCAATTTTGAAATTTCGACACAGGGACACAATTTTTGGCTGGCCGGGCCCGAAATCAGGGCAAACGCATCCAAAATCGCAAAACAAGCGCCGGATATGTGATCAGCGTCGTCGAAAACCCCCAAAACAAGTGAAAACTCAATTTCGAAAATTTGACCCCGAGTTGAAATTTCGACACAGGGACACAATTTTTGGCTGGCCGGGCCCGAAATCAGGGCAAACGCATCCAAAATCGCAAAACAAGCGCCGGATATGTGATCAGCGTCGTCGAAAACCCCCAAAACAAGTGAAAACTCAATTTCGAAAATTTGACCCCGAGATTCAAAAATTCGGCGCGGCCGGGATCCGGTACCTCAACAAGCCGTGTGTGTAAAAAGTTCAACCTATACTTTGTGTCTGTCATATCTTGATGAACAGTACAGTGAATTTCATTCGCATAATTAGCCGTATCTAGAGAAGGTATCATGAAAACGTGTACCACAATTCAAGTGCAGCTATTACCACGATACGGTTGTCTGTACAACTGATCTAAAGCTCAGTGATATCGCCGCGTTCGCTATATGGTATCGGCATGATACGACGCCGTTCATCCGAAGTTTTATACCTGTGGGAATACACAACATCGAACAACAACTTGCCAACTGTTTGGTGTAGTCGCTCTCTACCAGGAACTTCGTTTGGTGTACGTAATTCTGTGTTATGGCGCTTTTGTCAATTTGTAGAATTCTGACAAATTGTGGCGTAGTTCTGTAAAATTCCACAATTGGAAGCAAATTCCTTTTGTGTTACAAATTATCCGCGGTCTATGCTACATATTTCCATTTCTGAAGAAATTTCGCCGCTAGTCCATCAGGCGAAAAGTCGATTTTCGACATTTTAATATTTTGATTGTAAATGTCTCTGAATTGCAATATTTCAAAACTGTAGAACCATGTCACTAATTCTTGTTGGCTTATAACCTTTTAATTTCTGCATTCACATTCTTCAATAAATGACGTTCTATTGTTGTCAATTTATGGAATTTGGACAAATAATCGAGTATTTCTATGAAATTCCACTTTTAAAAAAATTTCTTTTGTGTTACAAATTATCCACGGCCTGTGCTCTTTCCATTTCTGAAGAAATTTCGCCGCTAGCTCATCAGGCGAAAAAGTCGATTTTCGGCATTTTAATATTTTAATTGTAAATATCTCCAAATTGCAATATTTCAAGACTGAAAAACTATGTCACAAATTCTTATTGGCTTACGACCCTTCAATTTCTGCATTCACATTCCTCAATAAATGACGTTCTATTTTTGTCAATTTATGAAATTTCAACAAACAAATGCGTATTTCTATCAAATTCCACGTCGACAAAAAATTTCTTTTGTGTTACAAATTATCAGTGGTCCGTGCTCTTTCCATTTCTGAAGAAATTTCGCGGCTAGCTCATCAGGTGAAAAAGTCAATTTTCGACATTTTTGAATTTTAATTGTGAATATCTCGAAAATGCGAAATTAGCAACAGAAACGGACATCGGATCCGTACTCCGCGACGTCGACTCTACTTGACCACATATGTCACATATTTTACTTCGGTGCCACAAACGGACACACAGACAGACAGACAGACCGACAGACAGACAGACATTGTCATCCGTATATATACACCTCGCCGCGCTGAGGCGCGGCGAAACAAGCTGTGTGTGTAAAAAGTTCAACCTATGCAATGTGTCTGTCAAACCTTGGTGAAGAGTATAGTGAACTTTGCACACAATAGTAGCCGTATCTAGAGAAGGTATCTTGAGAACGTGTGCTACAAACGAAGTGCAGCTATTTACACGATACGGTTGTCTGTACAGCTGATCTAAAGCTCAGTGATATCGCCGCGTTCGCTATATGCTATCGGCATGATACGACGCCGTTCATCTGAAGTTTTATGCCTGTGTGAATACGCCACATCGAACAAAAAACTTGCCGATTGTTTTGTGCAGTCGTTCTCGACCAGGAATTCCGTTTGGCGTACGATCTTTCTGCTTCTGCGTTCACAATCATCAACTCCCTTGTCTATGCGCCTGCCATTTCTGAAGAAATTTTGCCGCTAGCTCATCGGGCGAAAAAGTTGATTTTCGACATATTCGTATTTTAATTGTGAATATCTCAAAATTACAACTGTAGAACTGTGACTGTAGACTGTAGAACTGTGTCACAAATTCTTATTGGCGTACGGACTTTCCACTTCGGCATTCACTTTTTATCAAAGTATCGCGTTCGATTTTTGTCGATTTGTAAAATTATGACAAATAATCGCGTATTTTCACCAAATTCCACATTTGCAAAAAATTTCTTTTGTGTTACAAATTATCAGCGGGCTGTGCTCTTTCCATTTCTGAAGCAATTTCGCGGCTAGCTCATCAGACGAAAAAGTCGATTTTCGACATTTTTGTACTTTAATTGTAAATACCTCGAAATTGCAACTATTAAGAACTGTAAAACTATGTCACAAATTCTTACTGGCACACGGTCTTTCCACTTCTGCATTCAGATTCGTCAAGAAATGACGTTCAATTATTTATATAATTATTTCATGAAATTTCGACAAATGATCGCGCATTTTTATCAAATTCCACATCTGCAAAAAATTTCTTTTGTGTTACAAATTATCCGCGGTCCATGCTCTTTCCATTTCTGACGAAATTTCGCCGCTAATTCATCAGGTGAAAAAGTCGATTTTCGGCATTTTTATATTTTAATTGTAAATATCTTGAAAATGCGAAATTAGCAACAGAAACGGACATTGGATCCGTACTCAGCGACCTCGACTCTACTTGACCACATATGTCACATATTTTACTTCGGTGCCACGAACGGACGGACGGACACACAGACAGACAGACAGACATTGTCATTCGTATATATATGTCGTAGACCTGTGTGATACCTTGACCTATCTGATACCATAGTACTACGAGAAGGAGGTATCTGGTAAGTCGAGACCTATCTGATACCCACTCGCTGGGCCTCACCCAATCAGATAAAGGCGCCCCGCTCGTGCGGTTAACCCCTTGCGCAGTGCGCGTCGCTTCTCGCTTTCAACCTTTAGTCGTCTTTAAGGAACACGTCATAACAGTGCGTCGTCAAAGTGCGAATAGGCATGCACCAGTTTCAACAACAGCCGTTCCTACAACAAAAGCTGTTACGACATATTACCAGCCATCAAGAGAGAATCTCTCTCGAGTTATCGTAAAACTGAAACCCTATATTTGAGAGAACAGTCGTACTGTAGGACAAAGAGGTGCGCCTGTCATAAGATCGGTGTTAAGTGCGGGACGAAATGTCACTCAGGTACTCGCTGCGATTACTCGAGGGAGATTTTCTCTTGATGGCTAGTATAATATGTCGCTACGGCTTTTGTTGTAGGAACGGCTGTTGTTGAAACTCGTGCGTACCTATTCGCACTTTGACGGCGCACTGTTATGTGTTCCTTAAAGATGACTAAAGGTTGAAAGCGAGAAGCGACGCGCACTGCGCAAAGGGTTAACCGCACGAGCGGGGCGCCTTTATCTGATTGTGAGAGGCCCAGCGAGTGGGTATCGGATAGGTCTCGACTAACCAGATACCTCCTTCTCGTAGTACTATGGTATCAGATAGGTCGAGGTATCACATAGGTCTACGACATATACACCTCGCCGCGCTGAGGCGCGGCGAAAAAATGGTGATGCAATCGTCAATTTGCCGCTAAAGTCACGCTTTCCAGCCCAAAAATCCACTCAAAAATCGAAAATCCGAATTTTCCGCTCGGGACCCAGGACTTTTGTCACTGCCGATCTCCTCGAAAGACACAACCGATCTCGGCGGTTGCGGTGCCAAACGAAAGGTCATGGGTACATGGGTTTGTGTTTTGCAGAAGTTTACAGGGATCCACCGCCGCAAACTCGAGTTATGATTTCGTAAATGTCGGAAAATTTTTTGAAATTCAAATTTTCAACCGTACTCCCGCGTCCAACAACCTATGGAGCCCGTTCCAGTCTGATTCTGAAGAGCATCCAAGTGGCTATGGCATATCCAAACGATACACTTTTGCGAAAGTTATGGCGTGAATATTTTTTACTTAGCAAAAATTTGAATATTTCAATTTTCGCAAAATTCTTCCACCACCGAAATTTTTCACCTCCCATACACGCTGCGCGTCGTCATAAGCCATCTTTTGAAAATAATTGGCTCTCTAAGTGCTTCTTAGCGAGCGCTAGGACGTGTTATGTTAACTGTAGGCTTTACCACTCCTACAGCACTCCTTCGCTTTTCAAGCGGCGGAGTGCCAACAAGCTGTGTGTGTAAAAAGTTTAACCTACATATACTTTGTGTCTGTCAAATTTTGGTGAACAGTATAGTGAACTTTGTACACATCGTTAGCCGCATCTAGAGAAGGTATCTTGATAACGTGTACCACAAATGAAGTGCAGCTTTTCCCACGATACGGTTGTCTGTACAGCTGATCTGAAGCTCAGTGATATCGCCGCGTTCGCTATATGGTATCGGCATGATACGACGCCGTTCATATGAAGTTTTATACCTGTGTGAATTAGCCGCATCGGACAACAAGCTGTGTGTGTAAAAAGTTCAACCTATACTTTGTGTCTGTCACATCTTGGTGAACAGTATAGTGAACTTAATACACATCATTAGCCGCATCTGGAGAAATTAGCTTGAGAAAGTCTGCTATAAACCAAGTGCAGCTATTACCACGATACGGTTGTCTGTACAGCTGATCTAAGTGATCAGTGATATCGCCGCGTTCGCTATATGTTATCGGCATGATACGACGCCGTTGATCTAAAGTTTCTAGCTGTGTGAAATCCTCACATCCAACAAAAAAACTTGCCAAAGATGGAAACTTGCTAGCGTCTCAACGTCAACACAACTATCAGAGCTTTGAGGCTCGGTAAACAACTTGGCCACTTTTGGAGCAACTGGACGCGACTACGACGATGACTCAGCAACACAAACGGACGCCAATGGGTGTTATCGACGCCATCGTGTGACAAGATGCCAATCGACGGGGTGGTGGTGTGAGCGTAGCGTAGGTATAGTCTTCAACGAAACTCGCTACCGGTAGCATTGAACACAGAGATTTAAGGTTATGTAAACAATTTTGCTGACGTGGAGAAAGCAGAAGGCGCTACACCGATGGTGGTTTGGCTATTCGGCGTCAAAACGTAAATGACAACAAGCCGTGTGTGTAAAAAGTTCAAACTATACTTTGTGTCTGTCAAATCCTGGTGAACAGTATAGTGAATTTCATTCGCATAATTAGCCGTATCTAGAGAAGGTATCTTGAAAACGTGTACCACAATTCCAGTGCAGCTATTACCACGATACGGTTGTCTGTACAACTGATCTAAAGCTCAGTGATATCGCCGCGTTCGCTATATGGTATCGGCATGATACGACGCCGTTCATCTGAAGTTTTATGCCTGTGGGAATATGCCACATCGAGCAAAAAAACGTGCCAACTGTTTGGTGCAGTCGTTCTCTACCAGGAATTTCGTTTGGCGTACGTCTTTCTGCGTTATGACGCTTTTGTCAATTTGTAGAATTTTGGTAAATCGGCATGATACGACGCCGTTTATCTGATGTTTCCTACCAGTGTGAAAACGTCACATCCAACAAAAAAACTTGCCAAAACTTTTGGCATACGGCATTTCTGCTTTCGCGTACACATTCATCAATAAACAGCTGCTTTGGTCATTAGACAACAAGCTCCGGTATTAAAAAGTTGAGTTTGTATTCTGACTGACATTGCATAGAGTTTCGTTCTTTCTGCAGAGAGTGCGAGAGCTCATCGCCCGTATTGCTCCGCTTCACGAGCTCCCCCTTCGCAAGAGGGTATTGCTTAGCAATATTGATATCGCCCGGGATTTGGTTTTTAGAGCAAGAAAATCCCTCTTTTGAGCAACGCTTTTAAAAAAGTGACAAAAACTTGTCAAAGTTTTGCCAAACATATGACAGAGCAAGTTTTGCAAATAATCCGTGAGTCGTGAGCTATCCACTGAGCTCGAGATCGTCTCTCAACGACGCAAATCAAGCGAGTTAGAGCGATTTTAGTGTTCGAATCTCGAGAATGGCGTTTCCCGTGGTGCGTGTTTGCGCAATGTTAAAATTGTTGCTGCCGCATGAAAGAACACGCCGAGAGCTTTCACCTGACGTGTCGATCGCCGCTCTACGACGTAAGACGAGCGAGTTAGAGCCGTTTTGCGTTTTGGGACCTTTGGGTTACTGTAACTCGCGAAATTCAAACTTTGAGTTTTGACCAACGGGAGAACAAATGATCAATGAGTCCAGAGCTATCCAAGGTGCTCAAGATCACCTCTCTACGACGCAAGACAGACGAGTTAGAGCCGTTTTGCGTTTTAAACCTTCGGGTTACTGTAACTCGCGAAATTCAAATTTGTGAGTTTCGACCAATGGGAGAACAAATGATCAGCGAGTCGAGAGCTATCCACTGACCTTGAGATTGTCTTTCTACGACGCAAGTTGAGCGAGTTAGAACGATTTTAGCGTAAAAATGTCGAGAATGGCGTTTTCGGCGGTGCGTGTTTGCGTAATTGACAAAACTTTTGCAGCCGCATGAAAGAGCGCGTCGAGAGCTTTCACCTGACGTGTCGATCGCCGCTCTACGACGTAAGACGAGCGAGTTAGAGCCGTTTTGCATTTTGACTTTCGGGGTACTGTAGCGCGCGCAATTCAAACTTTTGAATTTCGAAACCTCTTAGCTGAATGATCAGTGAGTCGAGACCTATCCGTAGAGCCCAAGATCTCCGCTCTGCGACTTTCCAACGCCGAGATCTGGGAGCGTTACGGACGTACGCACGTACGCACGTACGCACGCACGCACGCACGCCGAGCTCTCGTAGGGTGTCGCCCGGCTGAGGCCGGGCGAAAAAATGTCGATTTTAGAATTTTTCTTAAATTTTAATTCTAAATATCTCAAAATTGCAAGTTATTGAAGCTGTAAAACTATGTCACAAATTCTTATTGGCATACGGCCTTGCCATTTCGGCGTTCACATTCGTCAATAAATGACGTTTTATTTTTGCCATTTTAATGAATTTTGATAAATGATCGGACATTTCTATCAAATTTCACATTTGCAAAAATTTTCTTTTGCGCTACAAATTATACGCTGTCTATGCCCTTTCCATTTCTGAAGAAATTTTTCCGCTAGCCCATCAGACGAAAATGTCGATTTTGAAGTTTTTGAATTTTAATTCTAAATATCTTAAAATTGCAATTTATTAAAACTGTAAAGCATATGTCACAAATTCTTATTGGCATACGACCTTTCCATTTCTGCATTCACATTCGTCAATAAGTGGCGTTCTATTTGTGTCAATTTATGGAATTTTTGACAAATAATCACGTATTTCTATTAAATTCCACATTTGCAAAAAATTTCTTTTGTGTTACAAATTATCCGCGGTCTATGCTCTTTCCATTTCTGAAGAAATTTCGCCGCTACCTCATCAGGCGAAAAAGTCGATTTTCGACATTTTCATACTTTAATTGTAAATATCTCGAAAATGCGAAATTAGCAACAGAAACGGACATCGGATCCGTACTCACCGA
>JASAMZ010003555.1:0-11741 GCA_030248115.1 Linhomoeus sp. GSCO2_2
ATCACTGATTTGACGACCTTCGTTCAACGTGTCGAGTGGATTATTGTGGTGGATGGTTGTTTCAACAGAAACTGAAAGTGATTAAACGAAACACCGAATATTGATTCCCGCACGACCACTCTCACCTTCGTCAATCGAATATGGAGCACTGTATAGGTAATGTAATAGGGACAGTTTCGTGAACTGTAAAGGCCAACCACGAACAGATAGAAGAACAAGGTACGGACGACACGACAGGGTGGCGTTTAGAGGATCACTTCTCGTGTAGTAAACACTAGCAGTACTCTCCTGTTGCTTTATTTGCCTATGTCTTGGAAGAAACTGGAGTTGAGCATGTGAATGTGTTCGCGTGTGTTTGTCACCATATGCTGAGAAGGTTGGTTGGTATGGGTGCATGTGGGCTATTATACTTTCCATTGTTGGCTCTGAATGAGTGGAGCCTTCTAGGGAAATTAGGTGTGCAGTGAAGAGTGCTGCGTGAACGAGGCAGTACTGTCAACAGTTTCAACGCGGCAACAAAATAAGAATATCAAATGTCACGACAGATGCAACAGTGGTCACTCGTCGCGATATCACTGGGCGTTGTTGGGGCAGTCGGCCGCCTTGTGCCAAGGCGATGCGCATGTGTAGCATCCACGTCCTGTAAAGAATGTGTTGGTGGCACTGGGTGATTGTGTGTGTCATCTATGTACGACCAGTTGAACTGGAAGCGTGGGAATCTACGTACGTCCTCCAGGGAGGTGCCAGGGGCAATTCTTGGCGTGATGGCCTTCGCGCTTGAAGCGCCAGCAGATGCCATTCGGCAATGGCGGCTGCGTCGTTGGCACGTTGCTAGGCGCGCGCGTGGGCACGTGAATCGTCCACGGCCCCGCCGAAGCCCTCGTGCAGCGTTCCAAAGACCTATATTGTTGATGTTGCAGTGACACCAGTGGTGAGCATTATCAATAGCGTCTGATGTACTTTGCCGTCGGCGTCGCGCAGTCGTATTGGCTCGCGAGTGGTGCCACTCTGCGACGTGTGGTCGGTACTGAGGATGGCCTGTCCCCCCTCAACGGCCTGTCGCCTCTCCTCAGCCTGCCGCCCGTCAACGGCCTGCCGCCCCTCCTCGGCCTGTCGCCCCTCCTCGGCCTGTTCCCCCTCAACGGCATGTCCCCCCTCAACGGCCTGCCGCCCCTCCTCGGCCTGCCGTCTCTCCTCTGCCTGCATGACGTGTATAGTTTGGGATCATATTGGTCAATAGAGTAGCAAGTCATGCGAACCTGTGTGCCTATGGTAATGCGCTCTATGGCGCGCTCCAGCTCCGTCTGCGAATCGTGCTCGACCGTATGAGCGCGCGGCACCTGTAGCAGGTTGCTTACTTTGTTATGGGTATAGTTTTATGTGAAACAGCAGTAGAACAAGTGATACGTGACACTCCTTGAGTGTCAGATAGGCACTCCGCGTGATTGTTTTAGCAGACGGGGGCACAGAAACGCGTCGGGAGCATGCTGTACTGACGACGATGAGCGCAGGCTGTGCTGACCGCTGACTGTCTATAGCCACTCACAATGTAGAATGCCAGCGGCGCCCCAATTGTACAGGCGCGCCTTATCTACGCTACACAGCGGGGGATCCCCCGCTGGGGTAGACGGCGTCGGTGGCTCTAGGGCTACAGTACAATGCTCCTATAACTCGGTTCAATTGAGCGTGCGTAGACGCCTTTCTCAGCGCGTCCTATATGGACGGCGTACTGTAGGCGCAGCAAAATCAATGGCGGACGGTATTTTCGGAATTTCACGAAATTTTACAGCGTGAGTATTCGGCCAAAATCAGGCTAAATGCACCGCCAATCGCCAAACAAACGACGGATTCGCGTTCTGCGGCGTCAGAAAGCGCAGACACAACTGTCAACACAATTTTGAAAATTCGACCCCGGGACCCAATTTTTGGCCGGCCGGGTGCCGAAATCAGGGTTAAGGCGTCCCAAATCGCAAAACAAACACCGGATTCGTGTTCAGCGTCGTCGAAAACCCCCGAAACAAGTGTAAACTCAATTTCGAAAATTTGACCCCGGGATTCAAAAATTCGGCGCGGCCGGGGTGCGGTACCTCAAAATGGTCAAGACACTTCGTCTAGACCAACTTTTAACGCGGAACACGATGCAACGGTCAATTTGCCGCTAAAGGCACGCTTTCCGGCCAAAAAATCCATTCAAAGTCGAAAATCCCAATTTTCCGCTCGGGACCCAGGACTTTTGGCACCGCAGATCTCCCGAACGACAAGACCGATCTCGGCGGTTTTGGTCTCGAATGAAAGGTAATAGAAGTGTGCAGGTCAAAATTTCTAATGGGGAGGATCCACCATTGCAAACTCGAGTTACGATTTTTTAAAGGTTGGAAAAAAATTTCAAAATTCAAATTTTCTACCGTAATCCCGCGTCGGACCACCTAGGGAGCCCGTTCCAGTCCCGCTTCGTAGAGGACCCTAAGGCCTACAACATATCCAAAAATCACCAAATTCGATCCACTTTTGCGAAAGTTATGGGGTATTTATTTTTTTTTTCTTAGCAAAAATTCGAATTTTTAAATTTTCGCGAAATTCTTCCACCACCGAAATTTTTTCACCCCCCCGAGCACGCTGCGCGTCGTCATAAGCTATCTTTTAAAAAAAATTTGGCTTCCTAGGTGCTTCGTAGCGAGCGCCAGCCCCGAAGGTGTTAACTGTGGGCTTTACCACTCCTATAGCACTCCTTCGCTTTTCAAGCGGCGGAGTGCCAAAAAGTGCACCCTTTTTGGCCGATTTCAGCGATTAAGGCCATTTTGGGCTAAAGTAGGGTGTACGCGGCAGGCCATAACTAACGCTGTGGTGAACCGCTTTTGCTGAAATTTGAAATGTGATATCAGGACACCTTGGGGTATAACTGGTGTAAAAATTATCAAAATCGCCCACCCTGTACAAAACCTCGAATTTTTCATGTGCGCCCCAAACCAGTGAGTGTTGCGTGCTTATGGCAAAACACACACCGCGCCAACACACTCCGACAGGGGTATCCAACGATGCATAAATCATTTGGGTTTCCCGAAGCACTAAGTCTGCAGTCTCAAATAACCTTCAGTCTCTGTCTTTCTTGAACAGACTATAGTTGTGTCACATCTTTTATATTATCTTAGTAGTAATGAGTGCTGGTTTGGCCACCTTGCCCACCCAATAGTACTTCCTTTCAGCACCTTAGTGCTTTTTTCGCCCACCCTCAGGTGGGCAACACCCTACGAGAGCTTGGCGTGCGCGTCTATACATTTCGGAACCGCCTTCCGCCGGGCACCATCTGGCCGAAGTTTGGTCTTGGGCCGCCGCCTAAATTCGGTCGAAATTCCGAAAATATCGTCTGCGCGGCACATTTTTGGCGCTAACTGCCGACTGCGGCGGCGGATCGCGACGAGCCGTGCATCAACGGAACCGCCGTTCGACGCTGCACCATCTGGCCGAAGTTTCGTCTCTGGCCGCCGCCTAAATCGTCCGAACTTCGCAATATTCGGGCAAATTTCGGCCGTTTTCGGAAGAACATTCTTCGCAACAACGATTACGATTCTGCCATGGGCGTAGTAGAAGGGCTTGCTTCGCTGTGAGACCCAACTTGCGCACCATTTGCTTTACACGCTGTCAAAGCACCATCATAGACGTTCGGAAGAGGTTTTGCGGTTCGCTGTGAGACCCAACTTGATAACAATATGCTTTACACACTGTCAAAGCACCGTCAAGACGGGGTTTTGTCTTCTGACCAAGAGCGGCGCACGAGTCACGCGCACAGGCGAAGCGCAAAACCTTCGGTTTGTCTTCTGACGGCGCACGAATCACGGGCACGGGCGAAGCGCAAAACGTCGGTTTGTCTTCTGACCAAGAACGGCGCACGAGTCACGGGCACAGGCGAAGCGCAAAACGTCGGTTTGTCTTCTGACCAAGAACGGCGCACGAGTCACGGGCACAGGCGAAGCGCAAAACGTCGGTTTGTCTTCTGACCAAGAACGGCGCACGAGTCACGGGCACAGGCGAAGCGCAAAACGTCGGTTTGTCTTCTGACCAAGAACGGCGCACGAGTCACGGGCACAGGCGAGCGCAAAACGTCGGTTTGTCTTCTGACCAAGAACGGCGCACGAGTCACGGGCACAGGCGAAGCGCAAAACGTCGGTTTGTCAGGTGCCACTGCAGCGCGTCAGCTGCGCGACATCGCTCTCTGCAGCTGCAGGGCGTCAGCTACGCGACATCGGTCTCTGAAGTCTGAAGCTGCAGCGCGTCAGCTGCGCCACATCTGTCTCTGAAGCTGCAGCGCGTCAGCTGCGCGACATCGCTCTCTCAAGCTGCAGCACGTCAGCTGCGCGACATCGGTCTCTGAAGCTGCAGCGCGTCAGCTGCGCGACATCGGTCTCTGAAGCTGCAGCACGTCAGCTGCGCGACATCGGTCTCTGAAGCTGCAGCGCGTCAGCTGCGCGACATCGCTCTCTCAAGCTGCAGCACGTCAGCTGCGCGACATCGGTCTCTGAAGCTGCAATGTGTTATCCACAGGCTATAGACCCTAGTTCCTCCAATAAGCGCCCTGGGCGCTTATTTTTCAACATACCTCTAGGAGGGGCGCTTATTGGAGGGTGGCCCTTATTCGAGGTGGGCGCTTATTGGAGGATTTACGGCATTTCCATTTCGTTCCAATTGGACATCAAATTATATGTGGCCTGTGCAACATGAATTTCAGGAAAGTTCCCCCCTACTGGGGGGCAAGGACAGGTGAATTTGTTCGCCCTAAAGAAGACTGATGATGAACAGGCTGTGTATCTCAGATGACTTCGGGCCCTCTACTACACGAACAAATTCAGCGTGCTCTGTTCACACTTCACACGCACGGAGCTTATCACGTACGCACAACGCACATGCGGCAAACGCACTCTACCACTATCAACACGCATGTGTGGCTTCAGTGCCTGCCACCGCATCTCTTACAACACAAGGTCCGCACTCAGCGCAACGTACGCAAGGGCGACGGACCCCATGGCTAACTCCCACTTTGACCGCTGAGCCATGTATGCAAGTAGATGGCTTCACCTTCTAACAGAGGTAGGCATTAACGTTGGTAAATGCACATTCTGCACCAATGCTGGGTAAGCGATTTGCAGTACACAAACGACAAACACAGAGACCCATAACTTAGTGAGAGAGTTGGGCACCCATATACAGAGCACGCTGAATTTGTTCGTGTAGTAGAGGGCCCGAAGTCATCTGAGATACACAGCCTGTTCATCATCAGTCTTCATAAGGACGAACAAATTCACCTGTCCTTACCCCCCAGCAGGGGGGAACTTTCCTGAAATACACACCCTGTCCATGTCCACAGAGTGGTCAGTGGACACCTTCAGGGGGGGGGGGGGGGGCGGCATAGAGCAGGTTTGCTGAGAGGCGACAAAGACAGGTATGCCTTGAAAGGATTGCTGTTGTAGGTGTGGGGACATGGACAGGTCTTGCCTCAGGAGGTTGGATGCACAGACAGCTATACGACTATACGAATTACGATTTCGTCATAGCACCATTCTGTCACTCACCACCCTTCTAGAGTCCACTCTCAACATCTCCAATACATATCACCACGCTACAGTTCATTTCGACATTGACTATACGAATTTACAATTTCGTCATAGCACCATTCTGTCACCCAGCACCCTTCTAGAGTCCACTCTCAACACCTCCAATACATATCACCACTATACAGTTCATTTCGACATTGACTATACGAATTTACGATTTCGTCATAATGTCATACTGTACTGGTTCCAACGTTTGGGCATCCATATCTCAAGAACCAAACAACCTAGGAAGATGAAATGTTTGACACATTTATTCACCCTATGGTGGTCTAGACCGGATCACTTCGATTGGCGCTCCAGCCTGCACCAGTAGAGCTCGGCGATCTTGAGCCAGGCCAGAACCTTACTTGGCCAGACCTTTGCCACCGCGTAACTTTTTACTGGGGTGACTTAGAAAGATCAAATGTTTTACACATTTATTCACCCTATGGTGGTCTAGACCGGATCACTTCAATTGGCGCTCCAGCCTGCACCAGTAGAGCTCGGTCGTCTTGAGCCAGGCCCAGGAACCTTACTTGGCCGGACCTTTGGCACCGCGTAACTTTTTACTGGGGTGACTCAGAAAGATGAAATGTTTTACACATTTATTCACCCTATGGTGGTCTAGACCGGATCACTTCGATTGGCGCTCCAGGCTGCACCACTAGAGCTCGGCCGTCTTGAGTGGGACTTTCGAATTGAGTGGGACTTAAGAATTCCGCCTATTTTTTTAATCGGGCCCCACGGCCGCAACACTTAACTGATCAGCGAGATTTTTTAACATAAAAATGCAATTAGTGGGCGGCTCCAACGAGCCGTCAACCATTCCCCTAGCTACTACCGTTCACGACCACGAGGCCGATAACCTTGCGATTAGATGAAGATCGCTGAATTATTCGACAGTTTATGTTTAATATCTCGGGAACCACCCAACCGATTTGGCTGAAATTTTAGCACAATACTTATTGTTACTATCAACAACTATGGTGAAAATTTCAGCCCGATCGGTTAAGCCTACCTATATGACGCAGTACTAACCCCTAGTCCCCGGGGGCGCACTGGCCCCCGGCCGAACAAATTGGGTTGAGCGCTGACGCGCTCAACCCGATAGACCACATAGCCTACGCACACTACAATTGCCATAATCACACTGCAAGAGTTTTCAGGCTTCCACTGGCGCGCAGGAGTTCACCTGCAACCTGGGCGAGTGGTACCACGAGGACAATGCCATCAGCGTGGTCACTTGTGGTGAGACAACACGACGAGTGTTGTTCACCTTGCTCTTTTCCAAGCTGCATATGGTTCACTTATACAGGCAACTGCCCCAAGTTGTCTACCCGTGCAAATGGAAAGGGGGTCACACCTACAGTTTCTCCAGACTCCGATAGCGCCGCCAGTGGCGACAAGGAGACCATCGAATGTCCTTCCCCTGATGAGAACGTTGTGGACACAGGGACCAATCCTGAGAAAGAGCTGCCATCGAATAAAGAGACTGCCGCCTGTGGAGATGATGGTAGATGGACCATTGGCAGTCACACAGTGGTGGGACCACTGACTTGCAGGGGTGAGTGGCGGGGTGACCAGTGGAAAGTCATTCTACATATGTAGTTTCTTCTTCAGCTGAAGGTACACTACGGTGATGGCCAATTTTCAGCTGACTTGCAGGGGTGAGTGGCGGGGCGACCAGTGGAAAGTCATTCTACATATGTAGTTTCTTCTTCAGCTGAAGGTACACTACGGTGATGGCCAATTTTCAGCTTCCGCATCAGTTATGCCACCTCCCGAGTTTCAGTTATTGAAGGTCCAAAATGCGACATTATTCGATTACATTATGCAAATTGAACTGTAATATTTGCACGTATGTTAGCTTCTTTGAAAATTTGCGCCCAATATGAGCAAATGTTTGAATTTGTAGTGGAATATGCGGCGAGTTTCACGGGCATGCTGTCCGATTCTGTGAAATTTCAGCATCAAATAACTGAAACTGAACTGCGAGTTCCAGTTCTGGAGTCCAGGCCACTTCAGTTTCAATTCAGTTTCAGTTAACTGGGTGTAACTGAAACTAAAATAGTTCGGGTGTCTGCCGTCTTGATAAGTGACGGGTGGCTCACTATGCCGACGTCTGAGAGATTCGATTGTACATTATGCGGTGGTTTTTCAGCTGTCTGCGGCGCAATAAAGACGATCGTGAACAACGTCAACGAAGAACCCTCTGTGGACCCCACAGCCACCACCACATTTGACGTGGATGCACAAGTCACTGTGACCTGTCCCAACGACGAGGCGATCATCGTAGACACGGGCGAGACTCCTGAACGCGAGCTTGACATTTACACGGGCCCTGCCACTTGCCAGATTAGCGGCCTCTGGAAGCTGGACGAGCGGACGATGACGGGGCCTCTGACTTGCAAAGGTTTTCTATCGGTTGACATGGGCACACGGGAGTGAAGTTTCGTAACGTCGATGCGAGCTCACAGAAAACTAGTAATGAGAACAGCGTTGTGGAACGTCCTTCTCCACGCCGACGAATACTGTATCTTAGCGTACCGCTTTCTGCATCCCGGTCGAATCGTATCTCAGCTGTACTCACTGGTTGCTGTATTTAAAAGAATGGGGAATTGCATTTCAGTCACCTGCGGCGAACTGACCAAGACTGGGCCAATCGAACCAACTCTGGGCGTCGTCAGCGCAAATAACCCCGAAGGATTCAAAGTGTACGTTGACTGTCAGAATGAGGAGTCCAGAATCATTGATTCTGATGGACCAACCACCCTAAAAGTCCATCAAGGACATGCCACCTGTGACGAGAATGGAGCCTGGGTGCTGGATGGGGAGACAATATCGGGAAAAGTTACCTGTCAGGGTGGGCGACCAACTTTGGCGCTTTTATGGATGCACATACTATGTACACCTGGGTATGAAACACTGAATGGGAACTGCCTGCCTGCCTACCTACTGGCCAAAGCTGTGCAGCCACACTGGTAGTCATGAATGCCATTGCGTTTTCTGATGCCTATATCTGGTTGCCAAACATCATCTGAAATCTTTTGAAAAAACTGAGTTGCCCAATTTGAAACCCCTTGAGCGAGAGACGTACAGTGTTTAAATTTAATTCGGGGGTAGCATGCCACTGATTGATCAGTTGAGATTTACCACAATTTTCTCAATTTCCCTTCCTTCTGTTCTCAGCAAAGCGATGCGAATAACAATTGACTCAGCTCAGTCAAAGACAATCATACTAAAGTAGTTACTGTACCTCCAGAGACCTGCGCGAGGATCGAGACCTCCAAGAACTCACTCGGTGTGGACCCCGACGTGTTACCCTTTAGCGACCTCCACGAATTGGACGCCCCAGTCTCAATCAAGTGTCCAGTCAGCAAGGCCCTGATTCGAGACACCGCCACTGGTAAAGAGTTCACCTATCAGGAAACTGCCACTTGTGTGACGACTGGTTCCACAGCGGGCAAGTGGAGGATCGGCACGACTGAATTCATCACGGGACCCCTGTCGTGCAAAGGTGAGCTGGGTTGGCTCAAAGAGTTGTGCAAGACTGGGTGGTCGATAGTGAAAGCCTCAGACGGGTGCTACCCATCAGGTGCTCGAACTAAAAAAAGTGAAACCTATCGAAACTTTCAAAACAGCACGCAACAGTGCCCAAAGTGGCGTACGGCACACCACCACAACTCGGGTGGGACCAATCATGCACAAACTAAAGCTCGTCTTACTATCTCACGAGCTTTTTGAAGTCTGAGCAACCCATCATCTGAGAGCGTCACAGACAGACACACGGACCGACGCACGCACCAACTCATCATTTCAGACACGTGCAAGACCCTGCAAACCAAAGTCAACGGCGTCGGAAAGAAGCCTACCCTCGACCCCACGGACGCAATTTTCGCCAAGGGCGACGAGCTTCTGATTCAGTGTCTCAATGCCAAGGCCCAGATTGTCCACGGTTCAACTAACGAAAAGTTGGGCACCCACGAAGGCAAGGCGATGTGCGGGTCGGATGGCAAGTGGTTTCTGGGTTCGAAGGAGGTCGTCGGCCCAGTTTCCTGCCTGGGTGAGACGTGTTCGAACGGCAAAAGCTGGCGAAAAGTGCACAACGCAAATCGCAACATAAAACCCCGGAGCAACTGTCGACTCGATTTTGAAAATCCTACCGTGGGCCTTCTTCCTCCCTCTGCAGCCATGGAACCCAATGGCGAAATGTGCGAAATTTTGTGCGACCCACAAAGGCACGATATAAGTGCCTATTTACCTAACAGTAAGCTGAGGAGAGGAATCGGCAGCTATTTCGAAACGTGTCGGCAGAACTGTCTCATAAAGTAGTACGTGAATGTGGACACAGTCGCCTTTGCGCTCCAGATCCCGGCGACGAATAGAAACACATCTAAGTTTCAGTTTCAGTTTAAACTACAGGGCTTTTTCAAAGTGACTGGTTGGGAAATCGAACAACTTCTGCGCCGGTGCATCGATATTAATGAAACTTGATCAAACTTAAGTTCCATATGCAGGAAAGCTCGTGTTTACGGAAAATTGGCAACTCGTAGCGACTACGCGACCGCTTGAAAGAAGGTCTACTTTTCAATAGGAGCCGTTCTTCCTGGCCGAAGAGGAGGAAGTCGTGCTGCAGATCCTTGTCCTCCACCAGGAGTGCAGCAGGAGTTCCTCCTCTTCGGCCAGGAAGAACGACTCCTATTGAAAAGTAGACCTTTTTAGCACTCCGACCTCAAAAGGGGCGGAGTGCTATAGTGGAGCTGCTCCCGATCAAAATTTTCCACCCAAGATTTCTCGCGCGTGGTTCATCCGATTTGGACGGGGTTTTTTTCAATCGATAGCTCTCGAGGGATAGTAGGTGTGGACGGACCTTCATTTTTTTCGCGTAGTGGGAAAATTTCTAGAAAAATTCAAAAATTTGAAAATTTACTTACTGAGAAGGTGTTCACCCAGCTGGAATTTCTGGAATAGTGGTCCGATTTTGACGCCCTTTGGATATGTTATAGCCCTCGACGAGACGAAGAGCGGAAAAAAAATCCCGAGCCAATCGGCCGACGCGTTCTCGGGTTACGGTAGCCGAAAGTGGTTTTTGGACAAAAATCTGCCTTTAAAAAATCCTTGTAAATCAGGGAGTTGTTGGATCGGGCCAGATATCTCAAATCGGCAAGATTAACATGTTCTCTTTCGTTTAAGACCAAAATCTCTGAAATCAGCAGCGGAAATCTTGAGTTCTGCTGTGGCAACGGGTCTCCGTCGGGGGTCGAAAATTCCAATTTTTGACTTTCGGCCGTTTTAGCGCCCGATTGCGATGATTTATGGCCAAATGGACTGCACCACGAGATTCACCGTTGAAAACTGATCCGGAATCGATTTTCAAAAATATGTTTTTCGGCTACCGTACCCCGGCCGCGTCCAAAATTCGAATTTCCACCCCCGAGGACAAAATCAATGTTGGAGTCGACTGCGGTGCTTTCGAGGTCGCTGATGCCGAATCTGGCGTTATTTTGGCGTTTCGGATCAAGATTCGCGAGTTTTTGCCGATTTTCGACCTACCGAAGCCCTACGTCAACAAAACTGAAAGTGTAGTGATTGTACGGTTGAAGTGTCGATTCTAGGGTATTTCGCGACGAGGAACGCGAATTTGCCATTGGTTTCTCCATTTTGTGTCGATTTTGCCTTCAAACAGCTACTTTCCTAATGCCGACATTGAAATTTGAATGCAACTTTTACCGTACTCTCCTCAAACTGTGTTGTAGCTTAAATTTGCGCGCGCATTCAAACTTCTGAATTGAAGGAAATCCAGTGCGGAAAGACGGCGTCGTAAAGTAAGCATTTGCGCATGAATTGTCAATTCTTCCCATTGGCAAGGCGAGTCTGCGATTGGCGCAGCCCCGAATCTTAGCTGCCGGCCACTGGTTGAATCGAAGCGAAATGGCGCATTTTGGACTCAATTCGGCCTGGTCTACAGGATTTCGGTGGAGTTCTGCTGCGCGCCGGCCGGTCCTTGTAGGTGGAGCCCCGTGGAGGGAATATGCGTAACTGGCGCGCCGGCGGAATTTGTGGAGAATCTTTGGGTTTCTCATGATAAGTGAGTGGTGGTCTGCTTTCTCCCGTTCTGGTCAGAGTGCTTCACTGCAGGCTCTCCTGCACGTTCCC
>JASAMZ010003562.1:0-12499 GCA_030248115.1 Linhomoeus sp. GSCO2_2
CAGCCCGCACGGTGTGCGGGCGGGTGACACAGGACCTTTATCGTTCCACACCGTTACTTTTCTGTTTTGCACATACAGTCCTCGCATTGTTACCGATTTGGTGTGTCACCAACTTTACCGACATACACTGCTATTTTCCTCTTGTGCATGACACATATTTCCCATTACGCCTATCCACTGGCTCCACATCATCATATTTTTCTATCACATACACTTTTCTAATCGTCTATGCATCGTTATCCATGCACTTGTGGATTTATACACAGCTTGGGTGTTTTTCTATTGTCATGGTCTGCTTGTCGGTATTTTACATTGTACCAACTGTTTGGGACTGCCGTTGTGCATTTGCTTTGCCAACTGTTTTGTCAACACTATTGTTGCTTCTGTGGAACTCGTTACTGTGTATGGCCAGCCAACAGCAAAATATTTTCATTTTTGCTCAGTGGGTTGATTGGTTCACACTGTAGTATGAGACACAGACATATCCAGAGATGGTCACCACAATGATCAAGAACTGCTACAAGACAAGCTGGTTAGTTTGCTCTCGACGCACTACTAAGTGGTTAATTTGTGCTTTCTCTTGCCGTTGCTCCCATCGTTCTCCAAGTGGTAATTTTGCATGTAGTAGAATCTCTCCCAGCATTGTCCTTGACACATGTGCACACCGCAAGCCGTGCAATACTCCTGGGTGTCCACCCTATTCTTATGGATGACACACTGCTTCCTTTTGGTTTTGGACTTAGAGTCCAAAGTGTGGGGGACCAATTGGCAAAGTCGAAATTCGTCAGTTGGAAAGCTTGCCAGTTTGGGGTGGGTGGGTAGGGTTTCTTCATTGGAGTGCTGCTTGTCTCCTTCCGCTTTGTGATCCATCCTCAGACCGGAAGCCACTGCCAGTCTTTCAGCCAGCTCCAGTTTGATTTGCACTATCGTCTTGGGATGGCCCAAACACCGCAAGACAACATATATCTGATTGACAATGATCTGAACAGTTTTCACAGTGACATTTGCTTACTCTGGTTTGTACACATACATACAAAAAAACCAGTTTAAACCAGTGTATAACCTCCATTGTCTGAATGTAGCCGGCACTGAAATTACAAACACTGAAATTATCACAAGAAGAAGAGCTGAACCAGTTGCACCTCAGTGTACTTAGTGATAATCAAGAAGAAGAAACAAGACAGTTGTAACACTGTGCGCGATAGGTGAAGGTCAAGTCTGGATGAGCCTGGAAAGATTGGGGTGCCTTCACAGAGAACCTCATCGGGCTCAAAGTAGAAGTGAGTAATGGAGGAACACAAACGATGTGAAAGAGATGTATGAACCATCAGGCAAGCAAAAACCCCACACTGAGAAAGAACTGTAAAGGAAGGAAAAATTTTACAAAAATAGGTACAGTCAGATTACTGTAATAAATCATAAAGCTTAACGGTGTGGGGCACGATTTTACCGATATTAGGGATGTGTCACCAAAAGTGTGTCACCTTGGAGTGTGTCACCTACGTGGGGTTACAGGACTGAAAAACGAAGACAATAAGAACAGGGACTAAACTGAATCACACTGTGACTCCGTCAGTCCGGTCAAGAAAAGTCCAAAGTTCCTTATCAGAAACTTTACACCCGTTTAATTGTCATTCGATATGGAATGGAATTCTATACGGAATGGAGGAATTCCGATTTCTACAGTGAGTGAACAAGCGTCAAGCGATCAAGTCCCTCAATCATTAGAAGCAGGTCAAACTCCGTTCCAGCTACAGTACTCAGTACCCACCGGAGCGTTGAACAATCCCATCTGGGCGGAAACGTCGCTGGTGTATTTGACCCGAGTCTGGCGACCGCCCCACCGCTTCGCCGGCGACTGCGACGACCTCGAGTCCGCCGACAGAGGCTCCTCCTGCTGCTGCTGCGCCGTCGCCACCGGCGTCGGCAGAAACGGTTCCTGCAAATGCGGTTTCTGCTATGAATTAGTCCGCAACACAGGCAGGCGGCGACCGACTTCGTGGGCCGACGGAGCGGTGGTCGTTCCAGAGGCGGTCAGCACGGAGGAGGCGGCCGTCTCGCTGCTGATGCCGAAGCTGCACTCGCTGGCCGGCAGCGGCGGCGTCGACGGCAACTCGCCCCAGCCCATCACGGGAATCTCGTTCTGCGCCTCCCAGCCTGCAAAAGGGTGGACCGTGACTAGTAGATGAAGTCGCTCACCAAAGTAAGGGAAGAAAAGAAAGCTGACCGAGCGGCTCGCTTCCATTCGAGGGAGGCGTGTCGCCGCCGCTCCGATTCGGCTCAACTGCTGCTGCGCCTTCGACGCCGTCGCGCTCTTGCTCTTCTCCATGCAGCCGAGCCCCGGCAGCACCCAACCGGCGGTCCAGCTCCTCCTTCGCAGGCGACTTCTCCGCTTCGGAAGGCGAGGACGGCGACGACTGTGGCGACGACGATGGGGAAGTGCAACTGTTGGACTGCTGGCCGTCGGACAGCGCCGCTTGCAGTGGAGAAGACGGTGCGACGTCGGCGCCGGCCCGGTGGCCTTCGACAACTTCTACAGCGCCGCCGGTGGAATCGCTGGCCATTGAACTACAGCGTACGAAGCAGGATACACAAACACAGGCGCGGGATTAGTACAGGATAGAAACTCTACACAGAATCCACTACCCAAAGAAAGCGAATTACATTTTTGCCAAAAAAATCTGGGTTATGTTTTGAAAACATCTGGCGAAGGGTGAACTAGTATGACGGTACAATATGGCATCTCAAAATATTTGCGGTATCTAGTCTTGGCGGCGCATCGTGGTAACTTTCTGCATTTGGCTCGTGACTATCAATCTGCAAAACACCATTTTCTCTCCAAAGACCCGTTTCCACACACTTCTAGCCTTGAAAGAAGGTTGTTTTGAAGTAAACCATTGTAAAACTGCGTCGTTTAGTGAAACTTGACGGTGCCACTGCCACCGTTTAAGCCTAAATCCTAAATCATTCCGGGCTAAAACTGAAACGCGCACAATGTTAACGGATACAATCCGAACAGGCGTAGTAACAGTCGCAGATGCATTTACTTTGATTGTTTTGAATAACTGAAGTGCCAACTGACAATGATAGCTGCGGTGCAGAGCCAGAATTTCAGCGCAAGCAAGTTTTGTGCTGATTCGTCTCAAAACTGTGTAACTTAAAGGTTAGCGCTGTTATGAAGATGTGGCACTGGTAGAAAGAAGCGCTCAGTTGGCTATGATCGCCGGTATACTAAAGAATTACGGTAGCTGCGCGCGGCCCGGTCGGTCCATCTCTACGTAATGCATCTGTTGCGCTTCCTGGAAGACGCTCCTGAAACATGGCGTGTACTGTTGGTCAAGTATTTGAAGGCGGGAACGTAACCATTTCACGCAGCAGTTCCTCTCACTAGCTGACCTACTGTAAGCAAGGGGCGTGGTCACAAGTCGTCGTAGCCCGTGGTTCTTACCCAGTGGCCAAATTCTACCGACCAACCAATCAGCAGTCGCCAGGGCCTCTTCTGACTGACGCTACTAGCCCTGGTTGGCAGGAGTTTGGTGAGTGGGGGGCAGTTTTGAATGGAAGTGGTGACTTTTCAGAGAACGAAGATGGGAAGCTGAAAACGTGGACGTGTACTACTGTCGAGTAGTCAAAACGAGTTTGGCGTAGGAGAATTGCTCGTATTGGTGGTCAAGATGCGCAAGACGATTCTTTTGGCGGTGCTTTGTGGAGTTCTGGCGTTTTCTGTCGTGCTGGCTGTGGATAAAACCGAGGACGAGGCAAGCAATCGGCGCATATAACTGAGATGAGAATGCAGCAAACCCGAGTTTCGCCAACCTTCTTCAGGATCAGGATCTGACCGGGGACAGCGGGGGGAAGACAATCGGTGGCGACTCGGCAGCGCCGGAGGACGAGCTGGAAGAGGAGCCGGACTTCGGCGATGACGACGATGAGAACTCGAAGATCATCGACGACGACGATGATGAGCCGCCGCCGCCGGTGATGCCCGAAGCCGACGAGGAAGAGGAGGAGGAGAAGGTTGCTGGATTTGTCTGGGGATCTGAGATCGATTGCGATGAAGAAGTGTTACAACGGTCGCTGCAGGTGGAGCCGCTCGACTTCGAGACGCCCATGCCGACGGGCTTCGTCTTCTTCGCCGACCCCTTCGCCGACACGTCGGGTCTGGGCTCGCGCTGGGTGCTCTCCGAAGCGAAGAAGGACGGCGTCGAAGACAACATCGCCAAGTACAACGGTGTGTACGCAGCGCCTTGTGAGGGAGTGAACGAGGCAATGGAACAGTTATATCTCTCTCACTCCAGGCCAGTGGGAGATCGCCCTGCCCGATACGGTAGCGCTGAAGAACGACTACGGCCTCATAGCGAAGGTGAGCCTCCGTTTGCTGCCTGAAGGGTGGTCCAGTCATCGTTTAGTCATTTGAACTGTTAGCCGCAGCCGATATTCGCGCGCCTGGATTTGGTTCGCGCGCACAATAACAAGACAACGCATCGATCCTGCGCTCCATTTGCAGAACAAGGCGCACCACCACGCGATCTCGGCGAAGCTGTCGACGGCCATCGACTTCAAGCAGCTGGCGTCAGAGAAGAAGCCGCTGGTGGTACAGTACGAGGTGAAGTTCCAGAACGGGCAGGAGTGCGGCGGCGGCTACATCAAGCTGCTCACCAAGTCAAAGGACCTGAAACTGGTTTGTGATAGGTAGAATAGTGTGTTTGCAGTTGAAAGTGGGAGCTTGCCAGCCTGGTACCGCTCCCTTTCATTGAAGAAGCAGTTCACGGACAAGACCCCGTACACGATAATGTTCGGCCCGGACAAGTGCGGCATGACGAGCAAGAACCACTTCATTCTGCGCTACCAGAACCCCAAGAACCTCTCCATACATGTGGGAAGACTTTTGCTAATGTTTCGCAAGAATCTGGAACAGTCGATTCATCTCTACCGTTTGAAGGAGCACCACGCGAAGCAGCCGTCCAAGTCGCTGGACGAGTACTTCACCGACCACAAGAGCCATCTCTACACGCTGATCATCCAGGCGAACGGCGACTTCGAGGTCAAGATCGACAACGTCCAAGTTTCCAAGGGGAATCTCATGAAGGTACGGCGCACATAGACGACTAAGTGAAGCCTGGAAGGACGCGCGTCGGTAGAAGCGGTGGTGTGGCGCGATAGAACTGCGCTCTTCTGCCCGCGACGCGATACAGAAGGATTTCGCTACTTCTACACTTGTGGTCGTGGCGGCAAACGCGGGGGCGCCTATACTGACGTGTGGGGCTTTATACTACAATTTGCTTTGGCATTCCAGTACTATACTATACTATACTACAAAACGAAATTTTTGACGCAGAAGATGACGCTTCCTTCTCTTTTATAGGATCTGGAGCCGGCCATAACTCCTCCAAAAGAGGTGGAGGATCCCGATGACAAGAAGCCGGAGGACTGGGACGACCGGGAGAAGATCACCGACCCCGACGCCAAGAAGCCCGATGATTGGTCAGTATCTGCTGCTGTTGGATTGGCCAATCAGTGACGAGAATGATTGGTGCTGCCATGGAATGTTGTTCCTTCCAGGGACGAAGAGGCGCCCGAGCAGATCGAAGACCCAGACGCCAAGAAACCGGACGACTGGTGGGTACTCGCGGTAGTAGGCGGGCGCCAAATCTCCAGGCAGTCGATATTCGCGGCTTGGCGGCTATTTGTCAAGCTTTGCTACTATACAAGCCACGCACTTCGCAACACAATGTGAGCTCTCACTTATTTTGCAGGCTGGAAGACGAGGAGCCGACCATTCCTGATCCCGAGGCGAAGAAGCCTGACGATTGGTGGATTCTATCGCCAAATTCGATCTCTAATGCCAGTCCCAACTTTCGATTTCGTTTCAGGGACGACGCCCCCGACGCCGACGGCGCCTGGGAGGCGCCCCGAATCGGTAGCTTGCCAATCGTACCCTCTATCCACTTCCCATAAATCTACCTTACCCTACCTCCATTCTGCAGACAATCCCAAGTGCAAGGAAGTCTCTGGATGCGGCCAGTGGGCGGCTCCCAAGATCAAGAACCCCGCCTACAAGGGGAAGTGGAAGGCGCCCAAGATAACCAACCCCAACTTCAAGGGCAAGTGGAAGCCCAAGATCGTGCCCAATCCACACTACTTCGAGGTCGAGGACTCCCCATTCGAGCTGATGCTCCCCATCGTGAGTGGATTGAGTGAGGGAGTTGCCATCCTCCCCCCCCCCCCCCCCAACTTGGAACAACTCTGGAACGAGATCTTTGTTCTTCTCGAGTTTGTCGAGCCACCTCCCCACCCCCCCCCCCCTCAACAATGAAGCACAAATTAGGAAGCTTTTCGGAAATCAGCTTGAGAATTGTCACAATTTTTGGCTGCAGCGCTATTTTGGAACGTTGTTGTTTCATTTAGAGGGCATTTCAAATAGAGCGAAATAAGTCGTTTTGTAGTATAGTATAGTATAGTACTGGAATGCCAAAGCAAATTGTAGTATAAAGCCCCACACGTCAGTATAGGCGCCCCCGTGTTTGCCGCCACGACCACAAGTGTAGAAGTAGCGAAATCCTTCTGTATCGCGTCGCGGGCAGAAGAGCGCAGTTCTATCGCGCCACACCACCGCTTCTACCGACGCGCGTCCTTCCAGGCTTCACTTAGTCGTCTATGTGCGCCGTACCTTCATGAGATTCCCCTTGGAAACTTGGACGTTGTCGATCTTGACCTCGAAGTCGCCGTTCGCCTGGATGATCAGCGTGTAGAGATGGCTCTTGTGGTCGGTGAAGTACTCGTCCAGCGACTTGGACGGCTGCTTCGCGTGGTGCTCCTTCAAACGGTAGAGAATGAATCGACTGTTCCAGATTCTTGCGAAACATTAGCAAAAGTCTTCCCACATGTATGGAGAGGTTCTTGGGGTTCTGGTAGCGCAGAATGAAGTGGTTCTTGCTCGTCATGCCGCACTTGTCCGGGCCGAACATTATCGTGTACGGGGTCTTGTCCGTGAACTGCTTCTTCAATGAAAAGGGAGCGGTACCAGCCTGGCAAGCTCCCACTTTCAACTGCAAACACACTATTCTACCTATCACAAACCAGTTTCAGGTCCTTTGACTTGGTGAGCAGCTTGATGTAGCCGCCGCCGCACTCCTGCCCGTTCTGGAACTTCACCTCGTACTGTACCACCAGCGGCTTCTTCTCTGACGCCAGCTGCTTGAAGTCGATGGCCGTCGACAGCTTCGCCGAGATCGCGTGGTGGTGCGCCTTGTTCTGCAAATGGAGCGCAGGATCGATGCGTTGTCTTGTTATTGTGCGCGCGAACCAAATCCAGGCGCGCGAATATCGGCTGCTGCTAACAGTTCAAATGAATAAACGATGACTGGACCACCCTTCAGGCAGCAAACGGAGGCTCACCTTCGCTATGAGGCCGTAGTCGTTCTTCAGCGCTACCGTATCGGGCAGGGCGATCTCCCACTGGCCTGGAGTGAGAGAGATATAACTGTTCCATTGCCTCGTTCACTCCCTCACAAGGCGCTGCGTACACACCGTTGTACTTGGCGATGTTGTCTTCGACGCCGTCCTTCTTCGCTTCGGAGAGCACCCAGCGCGAGCCCAGACCCGACGTGTCGGCGAAGGGGTCGGCGAAGAAGACGAAGCCCGTCGGCATGGGCGTCTCGAAGTCGAGCGGCTCCACCTGCAGCGACCGTTGTAACACTTCTTCATCGCAATCGATCTCAGATCCCTAGACAAATTAGCAACCTTCTCCTCCTCCTCTTCCTCGTCGGCTTCGGGCATCACCGGCGGCGGCGGCTCATCATCGTCGTCGTCGATGATCTTCGAGTTCTCATCGTCGTCATCGCCGAAGTCCGGCTCCTCTTCCAGCTCGTCCTCCGGCGCTGCCGAGTCGCCACCGATTGTCTTCCCCCCGCTGTCCCCGGTCAGATCCTGATCCTGAAGAAGGTTGCGAAACTCGGGTTTGCTGCATTCTCATCTCAGTTATATGCGCCGATTGCTTGCCTCGTCCTCGGTTTTATCCACAGCCAGCACGACAGAAAACGCCAGAACTCCACAAAGCACCGCCAAAAGAATCGTCTTGCGCATCTTGACCACCAATACGAGCAATTCTCCTACGCCAAACTCGTTTTGACAACTCAACAGTAGTACACGTCCACGTTTTCAGCTTCCCATCTTCGTTCTCTGAAAAGTCACCACTTCCATTCAAAACTGCCCCCCACTGAACAGACTGCGCTGCCAACCAAGGCTAGTAGCGTCAGTCAGAAGAGGCCCTGGCGACTGCTGATTGGTTGGTCGGTAGAATTTGGCCAATGGGTAAGAACCACGGGCTACGACGACTTGTGACCACGCCCCTTGCTACAGTAGATCAGCTAGTGAGAGGAACTGCTGCGTGAAATGGTTACGTTCCCGGCTTCAAATACTTGACCAACAGTACACGCCATGTTTCAGGAGCGTCTTCCAGGAAGTGCAACAGATGCATTACGTAGAGATGGACCGACCGGGCCGCGCGCAGCTACCGTAATTCTTTAGTATACGGCGATCATAGCCCACTGAGCGCTTCTCTACAGTGCCACATCTTCATAACAGCGCTAACCTTCAAGTTACACAGTTTTGAGACGAATCAGCACAAAATTTGCTTGCGCTGAAATTCTGGCTCTGCACCGCAGCTATCATTGTCAGTTGGCACTTCAGTTATTCAAAACAATCAAAGTAAATGCATCTGCGACTGTTACTACGCCTGTTCGGATTGTATCCGTTAACATTGTGCGCGTTTCAGTTTTAGCCCGGAATGATTTAGGATTTAGGCTTAAACGGTGGCAGTGGCACCGGTAAAGCTTCACTAAACGACGCAGTTTTACAATGGTTTACTTCAAAGCAACCTTCTTTCAAGGCTAGAAGTGTGTCGAAACGGGTCTTTGGAGAGTATATGGTGTTTTGCAGATTGATAGTCACGATCCAAATTCAGAAAGTTACCACGATGCGCCGCCAAGACCAGATACCGCAAATATTTGAGATGCCATATTGTCCGTCATACACTTCACCCTTCGCCAGATGTTTTCAAAACATAACCCAGATTTTTTTGGCAAAAATGTAATTCGCTTTCTTTGGGTAGTGGATTCTGTGTAGAGTTTCTATCCTGTTCTACTAATCCCGCGCCTGTGTTTGTGTATCCTGCTTCGTACGCTGTAGTTCAATGGCCAGCGATTCCACCCGGCGGCGCTGTAGAAGTTGTCGAAGGCCACCGGGCCGGCGCCGACGTGGCACCGTCTTTCTCCACTGCAAGCGGCGCTGTCCGACGGCCAGCAGTCCAACAGTTGCACTTCCCCATCGTCGTCGCCACAGTCGTCGCCGTCCTCGCCTTCCGAAGCGGAGAAGTCGCCTGCGAAGGAGAGACTCGACCGCCGGTTGGGTGCTGCCGGGGCTCGGCTGCATGGAGAAGAGCAAGAGCGCGACGGCGTCGAAGGCGCAGCAGCAGTTGAGCCGAATCGGAGCGGCGGCGACACGCCTCCCTCGAATGGAAGCGAGCCGCTCGGTCAGCTTTCTTTTCTTCCCTTACTTTGGTGAGCGACTTCATCTACTAGTCACGGTCCACCCTTTTGCAGGCTGGGAGGCGCAGAACGAGATTCCCGTGATGGGCTGGGGCGAGTTGCCGTCGACGCCGCCGCTGCCGGCCAGCGAGTGCAGCTTCGGCATCAGCAGCGAGACGGCCGCCTCCTCCGTGCTGACCGCCTCTGGAACGACCACCGCTCCGTCGGCCCACGAAGTCGGTCGCCGCCTGCCTGTGTTGCGGACTAATTCATAGCGAGAAACCGCATTTGCAGGAACCGTTTCTGCCGACGCCGGTGGCGACGGCGCAGCAGCAGCAGGAGGAGCCTCTGCCATGAACAGCGGCGCCCTTCTCCTTGTTGAACTTGTGGAAATGGAGGACGAGGGCGACAGCACGACGTCGCTGCAAGCAGTAACCACGGGCGCTGAAGAGGCGCGGCGCTTCTCTCCGGGGCGGAGGTAAAAAGCCGATGAGGAAGCGAAATCGGAGGCCTCTTCCTGGCGCTGGCAGAACAGCCACGACGATAACCTGAAACTGTGAAATTTTCGCCCGGACGATCATTGCACTAAATCAAGTACATAAGCGCCGATTGATGGACTGACAAGCGGGGAATCAGGCCATGGTCGTCGAAAGCTTCGGCGACTGCACAGCGAAAGGCACAGGGTTAACTTGAGCTTGATATCAGCTCTCGAGAGCGCGTGCTCCTTTGGATGAATGTTCCTACTAGTCCACCGAAGCAGAGATTGACCAAAGCGGCCGCATCGCTGAATCACACAGGCCGAGGCGCGGCGCGGCGCCAGTCAGCCCTACCTTGACTCGCCGATAGCGGGCATAGCGAGCGTAGTCCGTCCGTCTCTGGCGCTGCGGACCGATAATTATTCAAATCCTCTAGCTGTGTGTGTGTGTGTATGCGCGGAGAGACAGAGAAACGACAGACACGGATAGACATCGGAATGCGCCGTCGTCCTCTCCGCGCCGCGCATTCCACCGGGCAGGGCCGGCGCCGAGCGAGCGAGCGCGCACAACCCAACTCTGGCCAGCCGCCAAGGTCAACGGGCGCTTTGGTACGTAGATCGGCAAGGACCTGCGAGGGAGTTACCGTCGCCGAGAGAAGACGGCTGCTGCTGCTGGGGATCGACCAGGTAGTAGCTCCAGCCGTAGGGCGCCGCCACCGGATCCATCGGACTCGAGGTAGGCACGTAGATGAGCATCATCCTCCAGTTGACGCGAGCTCTTTCAGAGCTTCGACTCTGACGACAGTGCCAGAAGTTGGGAGATCGGTTGGTTGCAAGCGTGGCTTCTTGTCAAGTGAGTGAGGGGCGCACGTTGGCCTATCCGACAGACAGAAAGTAAAGCTCCCCGAGGAAACCTGAAACCACTCCTCTCTCTCTCGCGTTCACTCTTCCCGCATGCGCTCGCGCACGAAACAGACGCCAACTACGATAGCGGCGGCGGCGGCAGCGGCAGCCTGGTCGGCGCGGCGGCGGCGGCGGCTGCCGCAGCGATCGTTTATCGCGCAGCAACAACCCGATGCGCGTCAGAGCGAGAACAATACTCGGGAAAAAGCGCGCTGTTTGGACCGGCGGCCGCAGGCACATCCTCTCCCAACGCAGTCGGACGTCGGTCGATGGGCCGACAGGGGGAGCGGTGGTGACGCTCGCCATTGCGCGCGCCCTCTCTGTTTCGCGCAAAAAACGAGGTGCGCTCGCTCGCGCGCTCGCGGCTGGAAATCGAGCCGAATAATCCTCTCGCGTGAGAGCGAATCGGAGACTCGCCCTCTCTTTGGCCGCCGCCAACAACTTCAAACTGGCCGAATCTGGCCAAAAAGCCGGACCGTTCGACGCAAGCTCGCCGCGAAAACCAGACCCCAGCACGCCAGCCGCTGGAGACAAGCCGCTTCGCGGCGGCAGCGCCGACGGCGAGCACTTCCAGTCACCTGCAGCCGGCGGCTGGCTGCTGATGACGGCCACTTTCAAAGGGAGAGCGAGAGAACGCCTCTGTAACAATCGCTCTCTCTTTCTATCTGTCTACCAGAGAACGAGTAACAGGACACAGAGAGAGCTGCGCCAGCAGGCGCGGGCGGGGCGGAGCGGAATGGAGCCCAGGACTGGGGAGAGTCAGTTAGACATAGACAGCTAGAGACAGGACCGTTTATGATAAACTGTAGAGCCAACAGGAGGAGACAAAGCCGAGTAGGGCTTGCTCAGAGCGCGCGCTTGCCGCTCGCCGGCGCGCTTTCTCCAAATGTAAAGCGTCGATTCGCGAAGGCGCACTCATTCGTTTTATCCCAATATCCAATGGATGCTTCTCGAAGAAAGGTTTTGGTGTGTGGGCAACAGTGGGATAGAGGCCGTCCAGTTCATAGGCAGCCGACGGCAACTGGTGTTGAAGTTTTGTGGTCGTCCCGACGCGGTGATTCTCTTGATGCGCTGAAGCCCACGATCGTTTGTTCTCTGTGGAGTTGGACCATGTATGTACGTAAGTGCAACACTGATGCTGTTTCTTCAACCCAGTGTTCCTCAAGCTGGCCAGCCCCATCAGCACTCACCCAAACAAACAGTGAAACCCCCACACCACTCGCCTGGGGATCTCGTCTCATGGCGTTGTCAATGTCGTTGGCGGCGGCGCCCGGCCGGTGAAAGTGGCGGAAGCCGTCTGAGTGCAACGGCGCTGTCTGCTGTTGCTGGAGGCGACGCTGTTGGTCGAAGAAGCCACTGCTGCTGCTGTTGCCCTGGGAGGGGAGAGGGAAGCGCCCCAGTGGTGGGAAGAGAGGAGGAAGCCATCGGCATGGAGGGATTGGACGTCCGTTGGAGGCGCCGGGAAGCTGGGTCGAAGTGGTGGCGCCCGCCGCCGCCGCCGAATGGACCGCCCGAAGTCGCCGTGCGTCATGGGCTTGCGCTGAACAGGAGAGGAAAACGGTCTGTGTTGCATGAGACTGATGACAGCCAGCTA